>NBZA01005590.1:0-27040 GCA_003054995.1 Aleochara bilineata | reverse complement strand
CCATTTCTGAGCGGAGATATTGAAGTTTGAAAATTTCCTAATTTTCAAAAAAAAATTAAAATTTACGATATTAGTCAATGAATGCAAATTTCACTAAAATTTCACAAATATGCAAATATCTCCTGATCTATAAAAGATAGCAATTCCGCTTCGACTTTATTCGATTTTAAATTGAATTTTACACAAAATAAGTGGTTAAACCATTAACTTGCGGTAATTCTAAGCGCAGTTACTAAAAACTACGAATTTCCTATTTTTGGTAGAAAACAAATTCATGTGTTTAATGTCAAATATTTCTTGAACCGTAAAAGATAGAGTAATGATTTAACGTTTATTAGATTCCGATTTAAATTCTATATAAAATAAGTGGTTGAACCATCAAATTGCCCCATTTCTAAGCGGAGTTATTGTAGTTTGAAAATTTCCAAATTTTCAAACAAAAATTAAAATTTACGATATTAGTCAATGTATTCAAATTTCACTAAAATTTCACTAATTTGCAAATATCTCCTGATCTATGAAAGATAGCAATTCCGCTTTGACTTTATTCGATTTTAAATTGAATTTTACACAAAATAAGTGGTTAAACCGTTAACTTGCCGTAATTCTAAGCGAGGTTACGAAAAATTGCGAATTACCTATTTTTGGTAGAAAAAAAATTCATGTGTTTAATGTCAAATAACTCTTGAACCGTAAAAGATAGAACTTTAGCTTAAAGCTTATTGGATTCCGAATTAAATTCTACATAAAATAAGTGGTTAAACCAACAACTTGCTCCACTTTTAAGCGGAGTTATTAAAGTTTGAAAATTCAAAAAAAATGTGTTTTAAACTGTATTTAACACGTTCCTTGGAGCCAACTATAGGCCACCTTAAACTTTCAACTCATTGTAGGTCAGTATGCCATGTATTTTATACAATTCGGTGAGTAACAAGTTGCCTATAGTCGACTCCATTTCAAGTACATACATAAGTAAATTCAAATATGTACAATGTACACAAACCTTGCTATTTTGCGATGAATCTCATCAACCCTTGGGCGACACATGAACGCTGATAATCTCCGTCCACGTTCTGGAAATCAGAGAAAAAGAATGGTTAGTCTTATAAGTACCTAACCATCGAGTGAAGAGTTCTGTAAACGAAGTGAAATGAAAAGTGAGAAATTCCAATTCCAGCAGCAAATGAATGCGGAAATCGCAAAAGTATATTAGTATCTGCCTGACGTTACTTTAGTTTGGTTTGGTTAGGTTGGCGTGCAGCGTTAATTACTGCTGCGAGTAATAATAGTTAATAATCGTGAGTGAGTGAGTGAGTGAGTCTTTTTGAATTTCTTTCATGTTGCTCGTGTTTCGCGTGAGCACAGAGGGAAAGTTTCCGCAAACTGTTGCAAAATGCGGCTTTGAAATTGACGCCTAATTGAATAATTATCGCACTGCGCACCAAGCAGCCTTATTCATTTTTCTGCGTTGACTTAGAAAACAAACCCGGAAACCGATTATCAGCGCGCAACATGCAGATATTATCAATCAATGCGGAACTAGCACTTCAAAACTTTTAAAAACTTTTCCTCGTCTTCACCAGTCACCGCTAGAGAGCACTTTCCGTCCGATACAGTTCCCTAACATGACTTGGCGCTAGTGTACAGGCTTACACCTTGATCAGCTGTTCTTGTGATGAGTGAAACAAGTGATAAAAACGCCGGTGCCCCGGCCCCGGGGGCGGAAAGAACGCAAAAAATAGCGACACAGACCGTGGATGAACGTTTGGACTTTTACAGTGACAAGTTTGATCCGTTATTCGCGTTGAAATCGATGGATTCCAAGCCGCCAGTGGCTGGCGCGAAACTGTTTGATAACGTAGCCATGTTTGATTCGTTTCTTAAGCGACAACAGCAACCGGGGGGCCCTAGCAAGCCACAGCCGCCCCCCAAGAAGACTGAGCCGCAGCAGCCCGTATTCCAACGCCGGTTTCTGCCGCACCAAAGTAAGACAAAACATTAACAGTAACTAACTAAGTACATATAATAGTAACTAATGTTGTCTTGTTATAAATATACTCTAGTCAAATTTTCGGAGCAATGCCCGTTTGTTTGGCTATTCAGACGTCTGTGGCTTGGCAGAAGCGACTTAGACTTAAGTACACGCCGATATTCCATTCCATTTCATTCCCGAGACCTTTATTACTATCGCGTTATGTAATTTTCAAACATCGCGCCTAAATATAGCGCGCGCAACGCATTAGAGACCTATAATACAATACACTGCATGCATGCAGCCAAGCAGCAAAGCAATACGACGTAAGTTAAGTTAATACTAGTTAAGTATAAGTGTACCAGAATATTTCTGTTTTGTCTGGAGCAGGAAGAAAGTGTGACACTTTTTTATATCCAGAAGGGACACGTGTATTGGCAAAAAAGTCACAAAACTGAGAAAAGCTGGACTGGAAAAGTAGGCCAAGGAGGAAATTGTAATAAATTATTTTCACTCTAAGTAGTATTTATTTATTTGCGAATGGCAAATAAAAGAATATACGAGGTCTAGATATGTATGTACATATGTACGTATGATTTTCAACAAAACTAAATGAAATTTGAAAACAGCATCAAATGATATCATCAAATATTATATTTGTAAACATGCGGCGTTCTAAACAATGCCATCGGATGAAGGCGAGTCGCAACCTTAAATCATATTTCAAAGTTTCTGCGATTTTTGAAGGTTTTGCGGGGTCATTAAGGCAAAGTCATTGACACTAGACAAATGCTCAGGCAAAAATGAAACTTTCGTAAAAATAAATGTGCTCCTAATGAGCATACGAGCATATATACTCAGTGACAAAGTCATGGCTGTAAAAACGTTGCGAAATTCACTGTTTAAAAAGAAAGGCAAGCAGAAACCCTGAAAAATCATCAAGTTTTCTTCCCTTTTATGAGGAAACAATGCATAATGTGCGGGAGTTGATCGAACGAGTGGAAAATAATACCAGGTCTCTAGCAGAATCAGTCCTTCTGTCTCTGCCCACTGCCGGATCAGGGCCAGTTATTTTTACCCGAAAATATTATTACTCTAGTAAAATGCGATACGTAACTGTAACTTTCCTTCTATCTCAAGCGTTTCTCCTAAACGAAATGAAATATGTACTGTGATGTGAGATCCATTCCTTGTCTATATTATCTACCCGACTGCAATTGCATTGTGCGCGAACGTAAAAATAATCAGTGAAACTAATGAGAGTCGCTCGTCGCTGGCGACTGAGAAAAAAGTGAAAATTTGCGCTCACATAATGACTGCAATTATATTCGCGAATGCATAAAGGCCGTTGCCTTCAGCTGCTCTAACGCTGCATTGCATTGCATTCTGCAGTCTGTCTATTGCTATTGCATTGCCGCGGCCGCTTTCTTCGCTCCTTCGCTTGCGCTTGCGCAACAAACAACTTTCTTTCACTTCCACTTTTACTCAAAACTGCACTTTTGCATCATCATGTATACACACACATATGTTCGCCTATGCATATTTTCTAATTTCCACTATTATTGAAATAACTTTTTAAACTTCCAAACTAAACTAAACTTAAGTAACTTTAAGGTACATTATAGTGAATTACAATACTTATTACGTGTATGTTTATATCTTAAACGCAAGGAAGGCGATTTCAACATGGAATAAATAAATAAACAGACAGACAGACAGAGTTTTGCAATAACAACAAGAAGCAAAAGCACAAGCGCAAATGCAAGCGTCAAGCAGCAAGTGCAAGGTATTCGCAGGCCGTTGCACGCTGCTTGGCATGGCGTTGAAAGTAAAATTCTATCAAAGTTCAAACGCCCGAATGCATGCATGTACATACATAACAGCACACAGTTATGTGTTTGTTGTTCGACAACACACTGCACTGCACTGCATACAGGCTTCGCTTAGTCCTAGGATTCTTACTACGCATACGTACATTACATTGATTGCAATAGCCGAAGAGGCCTAGGCCTAGGCAAACATCGCAAAGAGGCGGCAGAGCATGCATGCAAAATCACGCTCGCGCTTCGCTTGTACGTACGTAAGTCGTAGGAGACGCGTTTGTTGCGTGCTGGCTAAACGCATAGTAAAGAGCCGAGCGGAGCTGAGCTGAGCTGAGTCAAGTTAAGTAGGAGATATGAGTGTAGTGTACTCAGCAAGTGTTGCGCTGGTTCGGTTCGGAGCGGGTTCGACGACCGCGCGCAAAGTTCGCGCATACTCGGCGCGCGATGCACTCGCGCATCAAATGCACACACACGTCTTCCAGCGCAGCGTGCGGCGCACTGCGATGCGCTTTTTCTAGTTTCTAGTTCTAGTCGCAAGTCCGCGTCCGCCCAGACCCAGGACGATTCAGCCTAGCCTGCGAATTTCTCGCTGTTCTACGATGATGATGATGATGATGATCCATATCAGCGGCATTGTCGTCGCGCTCCAAGACTTAAGCAAAGCAAAGCAAAGCAAGTTCAACGCGCGCGGTTAACTTGACTCAGAATTTGATGTATTATGCATTTTTCCCAGGAGAAAGTTTCCTTTTTCCTTCGCTCTTTTCAAGTGGTTTCTGTTTTCAGTGCCGATACAAACCACCAGAAGGCGCAAGCCCTTGGATACCATCCTCAGACGTTGGGAGACGTTCGCCGAGGCGCCTGCAGGATTCCTGCATGCTTTGGAATTGGCGCGAAAGGATCAGCTTCAAGTAACGGTTAGTATCATGTCTCTGTGGCGTATCTCTATTTCTTGCCACTTGTGTCTTGTGATGTGTATGTGGTTTGTTTAATGTGCAGTGCGTTTACAATAGATAGAATAGTTTACTATACTTAATACGATTGATAGTATAGACATAGACTATAGACTGAAACACGACTGAGACTCAAATCGCGTTTGCGCGAAAGCACTTTCTCCAAGGAAAGTGAACGCACTCTGGCTTAGCTTAGCTTAGCTTGTCGTGTCGTGTCGTGTCTTGTCTTGTCTTAGCATATCTCGGAGCGTTGTTGTTGCAAAAGTTGATGCAAGTCCAACCAAACGAAGAACAACCAACGCGATGCGATGCGATGCCTCCTCTCGCGGTCTGTTCGTTGCCCTCCTTGGCGTGATTGAACTGTCTTAGACATAGACTTAGTCTTAGACTTGTCTTAAAACAGTTTTCTTTCCTTTTAAGCTATTATAATTGTCAGTCAAGTTATTATCACCTGAATGATGCACGAATGAATTGAATTAAATTATTCATTCAGTCATTGCGTCAATTGTTCATGCAATTTGCAATTCGCTATCATAATAGCTAGCAACAATAACGGCATCGCGAACAATAAATACTAGAAGTAACAACAACAACAACAGCAACAATAGTTAATTGATTAAAAGCGTGGTTATTTATAATTTTATAATAATAATCGGTTCACGGGCTGGCTGGCTGGCTGGTAATTATTACACACAGCTTATTACGTTAGAAAGCACTTTTCTTTTCATTCGTTTGTGTCTTTCTTTCTTTCTTTCTTTGTTACGTTTATTTCACAATTTTCTTTTCTTTCTTTTCTTTCCTTTGTTTTCCTGTTGGCTTGAATGAATGAATACTTAATTATGAATTAACTTAATTAAACAATTAAGTAGGTAGGTATGTACTGCAATTTCATTGACTTGAATTTAATCTCAGCCAAAGTTTAAGTTAGACTTGATTTTGTTGTTTGTTGGCTTGGTTTGTTTTAAATTCAAAGGTTTAAAAACTGTTAATTTGTAAACAATAGCCTTGTTTTGTTTATTTTTGCTTATTTTAGCTTAAAGCAAACCAAACCTTACATAACTCTAAAGAATCTAAAATGTAAAAACGTTTTTTACCCAAACACGCGTATAAATTAATAGATTTAATTAAAAATTCCTTAAATTTCTGGCTCTTCTCGACAATCTATTACGCCACGCCACGCACGTTAAGTTATATTCACATTAATATTACCTAAAAATGTAAGCTGTAAAGTTTCGCTTTTAAAAAACTCAAAAATCTCAAGTAGTTTCACTTTTCTGTAGCTGTTTCTATGATATTTAGTTGTTTTCATTGACAATGACTAGATTTGTGTAAATCTATTGTAAACTATGGTAAATCTAGCGTATTAGTCACAAGCATCCTTAGCAAGGACTCCGCTAGACGAGACGAGACCAACAAGACAAGTCTACCGCTTCGTTTTAATTATTTATGCGCACTGCGTACGCATACGCGCACGCATAATTATACCGCGAATGTGTGTACCGTCTGACATTGATTCGCTGTATTCGGCGTGAAATTTAAGGTCCTTTGCCAAGGTCCGCGTCCTCGACGCGATGCGAAGGCAATACGCACGTTTCAATGCCAGTCCCCAGTCCAATGCAGTCCACCTTTTCATTTTCAAGCCTTTTTAATAATATTCACCTGCTGTTGGTGTTGACTGAAAAGCTGCCACTGCCGCTGCCGCTGCTTAATTTAATTCGCCTTACGGAAAGATTACGCGCGAGTGCCTTTCACTTTTCACGAGCATTTTTATTCCATCAAATGGAATAAATTAATTAAATCATTAGAAAACACTTCATTTCTTCTCTTCCGATCCTTAACTTACGAGTCACCAGATACATACTTTAATTATGTTATTACATATTGCATACTGGTGCAAATCGAATACGAATCATGTACAGGTAGCTTAGTCGCATTCTGAGGCTGTCGAGAAGGCCATGCGTAATACACTTACGTTTACGTTACTTGCTTGGACTTGCATTTATTAGCGAGCCGTGGCTGTGGCTTTAGGTTTGAGTTTGTGTGCATTTTTAATTCGCGTTGCCTTGCCTTTTGCATTGCTTTATAAGGTAATCCAAACTTCATTACGAACCGAACCAAAGCCGAAGCAGAAGCAATCAATCATTCACTTACTTACTTACTTACTACTCTTGCTTCTGGTGTTTTGCTACTTTACTTTTTTTCGCTTTTTTTAAAAGTTGTTTGTTAAAATAAATCATGGGATTTAAGTGATTAATTATATTCCTAATTAATAAATGCTAAATGAATTTTAAGCCAAGCCACAGTTTTTTTTGTTGCATTTTTTCATTTGTTTTTAGTCTTGACTTAAGGCCAGGCCACTTACGAGTGCGTATTGTCTTGCCTAAATATTAATTGATGAGCACCTGCTATTTTAAGGCATAATTACGAGTAAATAAAATATGAATTATCATTAATTAAGTAGTAAATTAATTAAGAATCTGATAAATTTGCTATAGTGCATCTCATTTGTACTGTACTTTACTTATGTACTTGTATGTACATATATTTGGTTCGTATTGAAACGTTTCCACCATGCTCTTCCTTCAATGCCAATTGCTCAATACAAGGAAACGCTCACTTAAGGACGTTTCCAAGAGTGAACTGAACTGTTCGCTTCGCTATCTAGTCTCTGACTCAGTTCACTCAGCGAGTGAGCATTTCTTCAATAGATCCATTCAATCATTGATTTCTTTCGCACTTTTTCTACAGTTTGCAAAATTGCTACGAGGACAAGACGTAAACGATTTACGTTTACTTATATAAGCCAAAGCTGAGAAAACACGAAATAGCGTTACAAACAAACAAACAGTCGCGCGCGACTGATGCAGGAGGAAGGTTACTCTACTCTATTCAACGAGAGGCTAGGCATATGATATTGTGTGTTGTGTTGAGATAGTTGCTAGTTAGTTATCCTGGCGAGGAGGCATGGGCGCTCTCAGTCAGTCAGTCGGTCGGTCGCTGCGCGTTTTTTGTTTAATATCATGGTCAACGCCATGGCCGAATCACACTCAGCCTATCCATAAACTCCTATAATATTTCATAGCACTAGATATAAACTTATTTTCAAGTTTTTTTTGCAAATTTTAAACTTTAAAAAAGTTAATTAATTAACTTTATAATTATTAAAAATTCATTGAAAACCGAAGAAAAAGAAGAGAAAAGATCGACGAGTCCTGGGAGACATGTGATAGTTACAAATACTTATTGTTTAGCCATGAAATCTGCGCAGTGTGAGTGTTGTTATGCTATATTCTACATTATTCTGCAAGGTGTGAGGTGGTCGACCTTGCGAAAAATCAATTCTAATTCTTTTTTAATGTCAGAAACGCAAGGACAATACAATTATGACTATTATTGTCATCCACACACAATATGTTACTCTACGCAAAGCGTCAATGCAAGTGTTTTATGCACGTACAGGTACTGATTCGCCACAGCCATGGCATTAGAGGCGTTTGCATAGGCACCCTCACTTCCTACGACTACTACTGGAACATCACCTTGGAGAATGTCAAGGAGTACTGGATACGAAGGACGAAGCTTAAAGTTCCTGCTTTTGGTAAGCTGGCAACATTCTCAACTCACAATCATTGAGCATTGCTTTCTTTCTGTTCTTCAGGAGAAGCTTCAAAGACAGATTTCAGCAGTCTTTTCCCCACAGAAACCGTCCTCAACGTCGAGGCAATTCTCGCCCAGGAGTTTAAATGCGACCACTTGCGGGAAGTAACCATGCTGGCGAATTTACTGAAGAAAAACTATAAGAAGAAGAACGCCGAGTTGTGCGAGCGGCGCGTACGCGAGTTCCTCGTACGAGGTGATCAAATAGTAACCATTTCTTTACATATTGATAAGAAGTTAGTTAAATAAATGTATTTCTTGCTGAATGGCAGATATATTTTCATTCTAACCCAAAACACATCACATTTAAACTTAAACTTAAGTACATTATAATAAAGTTAAGTAAAGCAGAGCAGAGAAAAGTACAGGAATGAGACTTCCTTGGACTAATTTAAGAGGAAATCCTTCAGGAGCAACAATAAAACTAACTTTCATAGTTATCCTTGTTTCATTTTCCAGTTTCCTATTGTGTTCGCGCAAAGAATGGGCCACCGCCGAAGTTAACTCAACGAAAATAGTTTAATTGCTCTGCCACGCATCAACACTGCGTGACCAATGGGACTAAACGGACTTAAGGATCTTGCGCTCGCGCTTGCGTCTGAGAATACAATACGCAGTGCCATTCGCGTTTGCGTTTAATTACTATTATAATAATTATATGATCGGAGCAAATCGTTGAGTAATACGCTCCTTTCGTCATTCACTACAAAGCATTTTCATTTCGCGCGCTCGAACCCAATCCCAAACCCGAACTTGTTATTAGACGCGTTCTAATTCTGTAACTATATCTGGGAACTGGGAAAAAGTTCAACCAACTTTCAGGATAATGACCAAGAGACAGACGTTTTAAAATTAAATATTAATTTGTTCGTTCGCTCGCTCGCTTGTTTGCTTGCTTGCTTGCTGGACGAAGATAGTAGTGAAAGTTGTCGAAAATTTCTAATAAAAACAAACCAACCGAACGCAATGCAATTCAACTTGCCTTAAACTTATCTTAATCGACGAAATCTAACCTTTAATTCTTATCAATTTCCTAAGGCTTGTATCCTCGTATCCGTATCCTTAAAAAAGCGCGTTAAGTAATCCACAATCTGCACTCAACCACTTAAGTCAAATCCAGGAAAACACAATATAACACAATAATTCCTTGAGAAAAGTTTGTCATTTGTGTTGAACTTTAATTAATTAACTTTTCCAACTTAATCAACACCAAAATTATCAATTTTCCAATAAGTCATCTCCACGTGTATAATCCATGTCACTGATCACAGAACTGATAACAATACTTCTTAAGTGACTTAAGTTCAGGTTAAGTTAGGTCTTATCAAAATGTAGTCTTTTCGACACTATTTGGTCACATATTCCACATCCTTAGGTATCCTTTGATTGATGCCGCGGTCCTAGTACCAGATGAGCAAGGAACTCGCGTGTTATCAGGCCGCTGCGCGAGGTTACCGTTCGTCCGTACGCGTACGCGAAGGCAATGCAATGCAATTGTCGTAGGACGCGAGTAGTGAGTGAGTAAGTAACTGACTGAGTGGAGTGTGCGCGCGCGCACCGAGCGCGTGTTTCATCGAGCGGTCGGCGAGTGACTAAAGCAAAGGCTTCGCGAGGACTTAGCGCGCGACGCCGGCGAGGACCTAAACGCAAACGTAAACGTACTCTACTCACTCGCGTGCGTGCTTTTGGCGAACGAACCAGCCGCCTGCGATTCAATCAAATCAAATGAAAAGACAACTCAACTCAGCTCATGACTTAAGTCAGCCACTTCTCCGCTCCTATCGAATCATGTCCAGGGTTGCACATTTCACTTCCGACTTGACTTAAACTGCCTCAAGTCGGAAGTGTTTTTCTTCGCTTAACCTTGCGCTACCAAAACTTTATCACTTTGTTTACTTACAAATGCCTCTACTTAAGTAACGCTTACATTTTCACACGAGATGAAGTTTAAGAATGAAAAAAAGCTCTGAGATGAATGCTTATTAATCTAATATGTTAGATGTTATGTGGCATTGGCATGCAAATTGCGAAATTGCGAGTGCAAGGCTGTGATTAAACTGCGACGGCTGACTCGGCAGCGCGAGCGCCTGCATTGCATCCTGCACTGCATCTCTGTACATACGCACAACTATCAGCACCAACGGTGCAAATAAATGTCTCGAAATTGTCTAAGGTTAAACAAATAACTATATAGACGCCAATGCAATGCAATGCAATGCGCCTTGAACTACCGTTCAAGAATCAAACTTCGACTCATACGATTGCAAGTGCGAGCTGAGCTATGCAATGGCAATTGAATTGAATGCGACCTCATGCAATGAAAAATGTCTCAGCAACGCTTTTCTTTTTCTTTAAGTTGCACTGCAATTGGCTTTAAATATTAAGGTCACTTCCGCGTTTGATAACATTGATAACATCACTGATCAGCGTCTCCTGTATGCATTTGCGAAATGCTCCTTCTTGTACAAGTACAATTTCTAATCAACAAGGTACCAGGGAACAAAAGAACCCACACGTATGTACATAGGTATGTACCTAAACGTTGATTGCGAAGTGCAGTGCAGTGCAGTGTAGTGCATTCTGCAGCAGGCTTGCAGCTGGAGGAGGTAAGAAGAAGCAAAGCAGGATGACCGCGAAAGGTGAAGAACCTGTGTGGTCGCTGGCTGAATGCACTCGCCGTGAAATGGGTCAACTGCGATAATGTTCGCCCATACAACGAACTCCTTACATTGCTCTCCTCTCCTCTGCTCGGCTCTAAGAAACATGCCTCTACATATTACTATTTCTATTTCTATTCGCATGAGCATTCATTATTTCTTGGTAAGGACCATAATTTTTAAGCAACTTTATAAACAAATGACGTCTAACTGAATCGACGAAGGGCGAACGCAATGTACATACGTGTGTGCGCGCATCTCAGGCTCAGGACGAAGTTTTTCAATTCGCGTCTCGTCTCGTCTCGTTTGATCGCTGACCGCCAAACCATGGCCGGCAGTTGGTGAGACGCTGCGCTTCGCAATCATGGAAATTGAATCATTTCTCAGTGACAAACGCAAATATGAATTGAATTAAGAAAAGCTTCCTTATTCTTCGAGTTCTTCTAATATTTTGAAATATTCCTTTGAGGAATATTGAGATGAAGACCGTTTCTTGGTTACTTTTGGCGTAAAGAAAGTAAAAGCATCGACCGACCGCGTAACCCTACTTTCTCCTAAGACTAAGACTAAGCCTAAGCCTGTAGCCTCACAGCAAGAATCTCGTGATCGTTGATTTTACACATAATCTTCTGCCAAGTTAACAGCAAACTAAAAAGTTCATTGCATTTTGCAATAGTCATTATTAACCGAAGATAAATTAAGTTAACTTTGAGTGAGAACAAGTCGGAAATGCAAATCGATTGCAAATTATCCAAGAATTTTAATTGCAAATGGAGTAATCAAGTGGTAATCGGGCGTCGAAGAAGCCGAAGAAGTGGAAGTGTAACAGCTTGGAACGAGAAGACCAAGACTAAGACCAAGACAGAGACTGAGTTTGATATCTCATGACGAATGATAGACAAGAAAAGAAACGCACTTGCAATGCAACGCGTTGCATTTCTATTTCGGTTCCATGTTCCATCTACAATAATTAGAATCACTTTTACTTTTACTTCTCTCCTTTCCTCTCCTCTCCTCTTCTCTCCGTAACGCAATGCAGCGCCAGCCAGAGGCATGCAGAAAAGTGCATTGACTTTCTTTCTCACGTCCATTAACGACTTGCACTTTTATCGTCGCTCATCTATGCCATGTTCCTCCCTCTCTTGCTTCCTTATTACTTCAACAAAACGCTTTAAGAACCTCAAGGATAATCATCCTGAATTTTCCATTTTTCATTTCCTTAGTGACATGTTGGCATGATTATATATGAATGTACTTGAAATTCTTATTGACCACCCACGCCTGCCTGCATGCCTTCTGGTCTGACATTAGGTTTCGTGCAAAATATGTGCGAAAATTTAATTCAAACGCACGTACATACATACATGTATGTATGTATCTCTCATTCTCGCTCGCCTATGCTCTACCAGCACCACACTACACATATTACATTATAGTTTCATATATTAGTATATAGTATACTACTACTACTACTAGAGTTGACAATGAAACACATTTGAACGCTTGAATGTGGGTCACCTAGTTATGCTCAACTCAACTCAGTTCATCTCCTCTCAGATCTCCTCTGCACTGCAAATCATATTCTAAACGTGATCTTATATAAATATTAAGAAATCTTCCTTCTTCCTATCAAGAACCCCGCAGTTGTTTTATGCGAAAAAACAATAATTAATGAATGGCAATTGAAATATCCTTGTCATTTCATTATACAACAATTTCTACAAGCGAAACACTTGTTCGTACCCTTGCAACTTCTCACTGTGCACAACAAGGAATTAATATAATAGTAAAATGTAGATTGATATCGTCGCATCAAGGATACCATGCTATGCTATGTCGTGTCGTGTTGTGTCGTTTCTTGCCGATTCAAGCCGAACAAACTGATTGAATTCTATTGATATGACAAATAGTCATACGTATCATACGTATGTATGTATACTTGCCACTTGCCAGTTAGTTGAACATAACAAACCATTCGCATTACGCTATTTTCATCGAGAAAAATGCGCACTTTAAGGTTATTCAGACGCCTATTCTATGTACAAACGTACAGCCTATGTACAGTGGTCATCAGCAATCAATGCTGTGGGCTGGAGCGAGACGCGACTAGGAAGTGCAATAAATTTTAATTTTAATTCAAAGGATAACCGACTGACGTGACGTGACGCCTGCCTGCTTCAAGGATAGTTATGTTAATCTCGGCCTTAACGGCTTCGGCTTTAATTGATTACGATTTGTTATTCACTCTAATTATAATTTTCAATCATAATTATTCTAATTTTTCTGGAAAAAGTTTATAAACAACAAAAATATAAATAAATACATAAAAATAGTTCAATTGCAATTTCAAGGAAAGTTTTATGACATGAACAGTGTGATAAAGAACGAAAAAGGTTCGTTGACTTCACTTGCTTGACTTGACTTTAAAATTTGATGCTTTATGCAAAATTTAAACTCAACTGCATGAATATCATATGTTGGTAAGTCCCATAAAGATCCCGTTTATCCTGATAAACAATGAATTTATTGTAGAAAATCGCCTAACTGAATCAAAATCAAAAACTATTTAAACAATGCCATTGTTTTTGCAGTAATTCGTGAGTGACAATTGTTGGTGTCAATAACATATGTATGTGATTGATGAATTCATTATCAAGACACAACACACGCTGCGCTGCATACGTTAACCCATTAAAAGCTCATTAAGTAAGTGGTTCGCTCTTTGATAATAATTAACAGTTTTTATACCTAATAATTAATTGCGCAATTAAACCCTTTCTCTAGTTCATAGTCCGCAGGACTATGAACAAGTACACCTTATATTATCCTGAACAATTGCTTGCAAAATACACATCATACAAAGTTAAGCCAAGCCAGGCTAGGCTATAATATGCTAGGCGCTAGGCAATGCCAGGCCGCGATAGTTTCCTTTGGTGCATTGACCTGACCTAGTGTTTCGCTACCAATGTGAGGAGAGCAGGATAGCCCTGCCTGCCAGGAGTCGCGTAGTATCTATGTATTAAACTTCTATACTTAATATGACTTAATATGATACCCAACGCACGTGTACGCAAAGCATTATCACTTCTAGAAACTTCTAGAACATTGTCAAGTGAAGTGAAGTGAAATTAAATGATTTACAAGCCATCGTAAAGTATCCCTAATTAATTATGACTGTAACACTCATTAATTGTTTCTTGTATATACTTACTACCTAATTATTAAAACAAATGTACATATGTCTGGGCCTGGGCGCGTGTAATGACTATTGCCAAAATTTAGCACAACGAATGGTCATTGAATTTAAACTCAGATTCATAACTCCAATGAATGGGAATTCGCGCATTGGCGACTTACGACTTGACCCAGTTTTAGTTTCAAAATAAGCTCAATCTGCGCAGAAGTACTGAGAGCAGGCAGGGCAGGGCTATTCCTGGGGCTAAATCTGCCACACCATACCATACCATACTCTACTATTCTATAGAAATTTCAATAGAATAGAATAAAAAACGACTCGTTTCGACTCAACTCTTACAATTCTTGCACGAAGAAATAAAACCGCAAGGATAACAAGCGAATATAAATAGAAACACTACGCCATGGCTATAGCTATGGCTATACAATCCTGCCCATGACTAACAACAATCCCAACCAACAAAACGATACGAAACGAAATAAAATTCAAATTCAATCTGGCATCCGAATGCGATGAGGTTATCATATTGCACGGTTATTCAATCAAACAATCAATACAAATTCGCGACCCTGGACGACAATTAACTAAAATATGCCAAATTCTTATTCAAGGTGACAAAGCAAGCGAAGTGCCAAAGCGAAGCAAAAGCATTCGTGAAAGGATTGTCCTCTGAACTCGAAGCAAACGCAAAAGCCAAAGGCAGAGGCAAGAAAGAAGTCAGTCAATGTTGATGGCCGGACCATTCATGGCTTACACATCGCGAATGTAGTGCCAATGTCAATACCAGACCAGCAGCAAGCAAGCAAGCCACCAGCAGTGCGAATTTTCGTTACTGTGTCAAGGCTGTTGGCTGACTGAGACTCTGACTCTTACATCTGAGGACTGACTGAGTGTGTGACTCTTTCACTCGTACATGTAATAAAGGTCTTATTATTTGACTTAAAACTTCTAAAACTTTAACGAAAATAAAGAACCCAAAGAGGAAAGTGAAGAAAAGTTTAAAAACTATCAAAGTACTGGTAAAGTGATAGAGAGAAGAGAGAGATTTGCAACAGAAAAGTGATTTCGTCCTTGCTACGCCCCATGCTCCATGCTCTCACGACCTTTCCAATTCTCAGCATCACTTCATATTCGCATTCACGTTCATATTCGCAATCGTATTCGTATGCGCATTTGCTTGGATCTGAGAGCTGAGAGTTGTGAGCTGTAGCAGAAGGTCCTGCTCAATACCGAGGATATTTCCATGACAACCATGGGCATGTGTCGCGCGCCAGCTCAGACTAGACCAGACCAACCATGGCAAACGCGTTGTTTACCATGAGTGTCCACTCAAACACCAACCAGCAAGCGCAAGCGCACGCGCGATATTTATGCGTTTTTCCTTCGCTCGATGCGTTATTTACGCTCGCTGACTACACTATCCTTACAACATCTTACTTCCTGCTTTGTAAATATAAATGTTTACACTTTAGGTACTCGCATAATACCAAAACCAAAACCAACAAATTATTCAAATTCAATTAAAAATTCATTACAATTTATAACCACTCCACTCATAGTCGGAAGGAAGGACGATTGAGTTATTAATCATTACGTAATTAATGATCACTTTATCTACGTTCGTACATTTTCTCCACATACTAACAAAATATAAGTATACTTAAGAAGTGTGCTTAGTCGTATGTTTCGCTTTAAAACAAATGCAAGTATAGCGAGCTTAGCATGGAACAGAACCGAACCGAACCGAAGAGAACTGAAAGCGAAAGTAACTTTCTTCTTACTTTTCTTCGACCACTCGCGGCATTTACGCTTAAGCATGGCTTAGGCTTGCATTTACATTACATTACATTAGATTACATTGCACGCCATGGTACGTTACGACTTACAACTTAGCTTGGCGCTAGCGCTTGCGCTTGCGGTGTGCATGTTGCAAAGTCGAAGTCAAGTTGGAGCATTGAACTAACGTGGTTCGGCGTTCCGCACGTTAAGACGTCTTACCTTTCTTTTCTTTTCTCTTCTCTTCTTTGCTTGTCTTGTCTTGTCTTCTCTTAAGCTTTATGTCATGTCTTGTTAATATTATGACTTTCCGTTTCGTTTCGTATGTATTGTTCATCACATCAGTATTATCATCGTCCTCTGACCGTGCACCGTGTCATCGTAATACCAAAACAGTGACAAATTCCATGCGATTACCTATAGCGAATGCCTTGCTGCTATTATGTACTGCAATTTCACTTTCACTGCTCAGGAGTTCTACGCTTGTGTATTATTGTATCAAGTGCTGGTGCAAGCACTGGCGCAGCGCATCTTCAGTTCATTTGCCTGATGTGAGTGACAATGCAGGCGCAGTGCAGTGCAGTGAATGTACAGCCGGAAGGACGGAAATGCAAGCTTAGCAAGCGCAGCGCACGCAACATGCACTCGCTTCCGAATTTCTCTTTGCGCTCTCCACATATGCACATATGTATATCTGCAAGAGGAAGAAAAATATGCAAACACTCACCGCTTGCAGTCGCAGTGTTGATTTCGGTTTCCATCCTGACTTGGCGTAGGCGCAGAGGAAAGTCGTTACGCGCAATTATCACTGCAATTACCATTTCTTCGCGCTGATTGCGAACGTAATTTATGCAATCTCTCGGAAATGAGGAAGCGTTTCGCATTGATTCATTGCACTCGCTGCGTAGATCCGATTTCTAATCAATTCACTTCACTTCATTCTTATCTTATGTTGTGTTCTGGAACAAACAAACAAATAAACAATTGACGTTTGAGTCAATCCTTGACAGCTCCGTGTAGAGGGCGCATATGTATGACAGCGCGCAGCGCTTAAACTGGCGCGGTTTGAATAAAAACTATTGTCATGCAATTACACGCATGATTTCGGCTCAATGTCGCATAATAATAATAGTGATTGACATTGACAATGCAATAAAACGTAAAAGGTAAACAATGAATATGTGAAATGACGAATTTCTAGGTTATACGAATCGTCCAATAAAAATGGAAAAAAAGCAGCGGTGGTACCGTTATAGCTGGCGACTTGTTGGCGGTGCCCTGGCAATCAATGATCAACCCGTCCATCCTTCCAATCATCCATCCGCTTTATCAATTTGTACACGTTGTGTTCTCTAAATGTCGAAACCACTTAGGTACTAGTTTAGTTTAGTTCATTGCCAGGCAGTCGCGCGTAACTAGATACGTGTACTCCTCCTCCAGATACCTAGGTACCTGTACCTACTGCTGATTGACAATTAACTGAAGAACGAGTGCTCTTAGTACAGTTCAGTTGGAAGTTTCAGGCCTCACGTGCAAGTGCGAGTGACGCTGAAGCAGCTCAATGAGTTAGAGATGTTCGTAGGTCATGTCTTTCCAGGGCCGGGCAGTGAAGCCAATGAAATGAATGAGCATTGCAATACATTGTATTGTATTGTATTGAACTGAACTCTGTTTCGTTCTCTTTTCGTGCCTCTGACATGGAAAGATGTGTATTCTCAAATGTCTAATGTATTGATAGGAGGACAAGGACCAGAATTGCAAATGCACGTCGTCGTCGAAAGCAAAAGCTGTGCCGCAAAGCGATGCGCAGCGCAGTGCAATGCAACGCGGCGCATTTCAACTGAAACTATCCCGGCCTGTGGCCGATCGGTCGTTGGCCTAGCCGAGCATCAGCATCTATGCGCGAGCCTTTTTCTAAATTTTCTAGTTCTAGCTTGATTCTAGTTCTAGCTGCTAGAACTCTAGTCACTCCTACAGTTGAAAGCAACTCCAGCGCTCTTTTATCCTTACTTTGCCCCTAGATCCTTGTCATTTGTTATCCTTCAATGGTGATTGGAAAAGTTATATAGAAACCCTACAAATTGAATTATCAATTATGAACATTGTATTTCTATGGTTAAAGCGCGGAAGTAGTAATTAATTACAAGAATCCACAAGGTGGTGGGGAAATGCGACGAAAGGCTCGATGCGTGTGGCGCAGTCGTAGCATAAAATCTGCTATAATATTACGTACATGCACATGCACGTTGAAGTTTTTATTGTGGAAAGCGATGTGCCTTCGTCCGCTCCGCATGTTTATAGGTTATGCCCATGTATTGGAAAAACAGCTGAGCTAACGCGTTCTTCAACCTCGCGCAGGAGTTGCAGGGTGAATGACATACTAGACAACAAATCTTGTCTTCGTCAACTTCTCTCGTCTTCGTCTTGGTTCTATCACATCTTGTGCTTAGATTTACTCAAGCGACGTGATAATTAACCACTAATTATGTACTCGCTTCGGGGATCAGTCTCACTTGCATCAAAGTGTTGAAAACCCATGTCACTAGCGCCTCTATACGGCGACAAGAGGCATGATTACAGGAATCACTCAAATATATTTTCTTTGGTTAGGTTTTTAAAAATATACATATAAATAGTTTATCAAGTACGTGCAGCAGGTGTAGGAAAATAATCCTGCATGTATTCAGTGAACTCACGTAACGTGCACAACTCTGCGCTTGAATTCAAGAAATTCAAACACTGCTTGTTCTTGTGTTCGGCTTGGTACTTTTCGTCACTCGTACCATGTTGATAGACAACCTTAAAATTCACTTTTTAGTTTAATAACAACCACTGTACAGACCACGGAGTCTTACCTTGACATAGAATTCCTTATCAATATGGTGGAGTTCAAATGCGATATTGGACAAGTATTTCGGCCATTTATCCTCCAACCTTCCCAAGATGGCCAACAAACCTGCAATGTTAATGTCATGCCCCGAGAACAAATGCAACTTGGGCACTGGATCCTTAAGTGGGTCTTTCCCTCCCTGGATTTCCTTCACTTTCTGCCACATGTTATCACACATGTGCTTCACGGCATACCCATGCCCATTGACGAGGAACTCTTTCCGATCGAAATTGTGTTTGAGGAGCTTGAACGTCTCAGTCCACAACTTTTCTGGAAAGATCTCAGCGCACCAGGCAGGCAGCTCAAGCCCGCAATCCACTTGCGAGCGCACAACGTCGTAGATCATGAAACACTGATCGTGCTTCTTGACCGGCCATCTTAGCTTTTCCTCAATCACCCTGACAACTTCACGCGAATTCTGCGTCTGTTTGAACTCCGGATGGCACACGTTATTGTACATCTCCACGATGCCTTTGGCAATGAGCATGTCTTGTCTTATAGGGGCGTAGGTGAAAGGCACAGGTTGCCAGTTGAGACTCTCGTCGATTCTGGTTGATTGCGAGGGAGGAAAAAGGCCTGCGAGGACGAGTTGGAGAGTGGTGCGTGCGCGCTGTATCTCAGACGCCCGCGCGTCAATAAGGCCAATGTAGTATTCAGGTCCCAGGAAGGATGCATAGCGCTGCCGAAGAACTTTCCCGAAGATGTAACTCTGTCTTCTTCCAATCAATGTCAGTTCTCCTTTGCCGTAAGGCAAGTACCGCTCGTTGGCGTACGGGTCACCCGGATAGCTGATTTTCTGATCGGGTGACCTATGCCCATGTCTAAAAAACTACCAAATAGTCAAATATTTACAAAGCACTTAGTTGTTGATAAAATGGCGGCTTACAACTTGTGCTAAGACCAATGATGATGGTCCATGGTCCATGGTATTCACTTTCTGTGATAATCGCCGTGAAAGGCAAGCGTTCAATACCAAAGGCACTAACAATCAGAATAAACGTACTTTGGTAAAAATGCTGAAACACTGATACGGACTTGTAACTATCAATTATTTGCATTCTTTACATGTTTACTTTGTTGATAACTGAACTGATAACAATAAATAAAAAGCTTTACCTGTCAGTTTCATTTTTGTATTGAAAAATAGCCAGCACAATAAGCCACTAAGTTAAGTTCACGAATCAACACTGAATTTTAATTTATTAAAATTAAGTGACATTCATGCAGGCCGATATAATGAACACTGTTAGCTTGCCTACAATGCTATAAACAAGGCATACTTGTGCATGCAGCTTATTCATACTTCAAAACAAAAAAACCTACATATTTTAATGAGCAACTAAGTAGTAATGCTTTATTGCGTGTAATAATCGCGCAGGTTTTAACAGCAGCCGATAAGATAAGACGATAAGAGAATCAAGAATAACTCACTTGCTCTGAAGGTTATCACATCTTCTAGTAATTACGTTTTTTCACATTGTTGAAGTTTAAGTGGACGCCAATTATCAACAACTGTTTTAAAATTGATTATTTCTATTTGAAGGTTATATGCGTCGTACTAGTTGCCTATGTCAACAGAGTTTAAAAAAGTTGCGACAAAGTTTGAATAATGATTCACTCGCATGTGAAACCAAGAAGAAGGGGATTGATAATTGTTTGTTGATATTTGAATAACCTTTGATCCTCAAATTAAAAGACTGACTATGTTTGAACTGAAATTAATTTTATATTAGTTCAGGCCAGGCGTCTTGTGACTTGCGTCTCCACCCAAAAAGTTTTAAGGTAGTTTAGAGTCGAAAAATGATTGAAAACACATTGATTTTAGTTCAAGTAGTAAGTAAATAAGGTTTTTATGTTATTATTTGATTGTGCTTACAAGTTTTTAAGTTATTCAAAAGATTTTCAGGCATGGGATGCGCTCCCCAGATCATCGAGTCAGTTACCCGGGCGATCCCTATCAAAATCATACCTTTTTCCCGTTTGGTAAAGGAGAACTCACCAAGGTTCTCACCCACAAAGATAGTTTTATTTAACTTTGTAAGTTTAACTTGTTTATTTTCAGTTTGGCCGCAAACAAAGTTATGATTTTGGGAAAGAGTTGCGACATAAGTATGGCGGAATTCTTGGGGACGAATACTACGAAGGTATTGTTGAAGCTCACAGTTCGGAGGTGCCAAGGGCACGCACCACGCTTCAGCTTGTGCTCGCGGGCTTGTTTCCACCCACAGCAGCCACCGAAGTGTTCCCTGATTTAAAATGGCAGCCCATTAACTACAACTACAAACCACTCCACGAAGACCCATTATTGGGCAAAATGCTCATGCAAATGGTGAACAACATAAACCATAACCAATTCCGCTTGCATTGAGGAAAAACTGGGTTGGAAAATAGACCACCACTCGCAGTGCATCCTCTTATACGACATTCTCAAATCGCAACGTGAAAACGGCCTTGCAACACCCTCCTGGGCCACGGATATCTTCCCCGAAAAGCTTAAACACGAAGTGGACGAATACCTCGCCGAGAATTTCAAACGGCCCGGGTATTTTAAAGACGGAAGCGGGGGTTTAATCCAGCGGATAGTCAACGGCATGTACCGGAAGAAACAGCAAGAAGAGGACGGGCAGCCAAGAGTTTACCCAATGGCGAAGATTATGCTCTTTTCGGGGCATGATATTAACTTAATGGCGTTGATGAAAATCCTCAAAATGGTGGACGTCTGGCCGAATTACATGGCAAGCCTGACGTTTGAATTGCACAAGATTGAAAGAAAGTATTACGTGAGAGTGATATTCAAAGATGGGTATTTAACCCCCGAGCAGGTGAACAACCGTCTTGAAAGTTCAAGCGTTTTAAACCAGGAGTCCACCAAAGATTTCATAGAGCTTGACGTCTTCAACCAGCTGCTTTCTGAATACTACCCAGAAATGTAACAATTATTTATTTATATCATAAATCTAGCTCATTACCATTACACAACAATTATGTCATACTTTGATCAGGAGTGAAGTGAATTGATGACTAGAATAACATTAATTTCACTCACATATTGCTCTATACAACCTAACCAAATGAATAACGAAATATAAGACTTTTAAAAGTGCAATTTGTGAAATTAATGAACAGAATTACTTGTTGAGCAGCTTACATTTAACATTACGAACATTTACATCACCAGTCCAGCCACGGCGGCTGATTTATTTCATGCACTGGCGTGAAAGTCAAATTCACTGGTAGATTAATAACGGCATACTTCATGTTAAGCCGGCGGAGTTGATTCAGTATCATGATTCCGTTCCGTCCTATGAGATATCCGGCCGGTATATGAACGTCCACCGAGAGATCATCGTCTATCATTTCTACGTAGTACTCTTCGTGCTCCTTATTTGTATCTGTAATTATCACGGCTCTAGCCCCAGCTTTCTCAGCTATGAGGGTTTTTGTCTTAAATGAACAATCACTAAAAAGTACATGAGAATAAATGATCATGTAACCTTTAAAGTAAAGTAATGATTACCCTCGCTCAATGAATGCGACGTTTCCTTCCACATCATCAACATTTGTAAGCTCTACACAGCCAAGTCTTGGTTCCACAGGGACTAAATATATATTCCTAAACTCTATGGACTTGTTCTAGAACAAAATACAAGCTTGAGTTGCAAGAAATAAACCAAGTAAAGGCACTTACAAAAGGTACTCCGAAATCTTTAGCAGGTTTTAGCCGATATGTGTATTCTAAAGATTCCGGCTCGATGATTTCAAAGAACACATCACCCGAGATCAATTCCGCCGTGGACGTGCCATCAGCAAGATGTAAATTGTTAGCTGTAAAAAGCATAAATTGTATGTAACTTCAACGCATTAGTGGACTTTTGTGAACTTACGGCCACTGTAGGTAAAGTATGCGTGCGAAAATACGATGAGCGTTACTCCTATGAAATGTTCAAGTCTCATAATTTCTTGATTACATCTAAGAGCTAATGTTTAAGCAACAAACTAACAATAAATTGCTACAGACAGGAGTTAAGTGATAGCGATGAAAACAAATAGGTTAAGCATATTTAGAATATGGACGGCAACGCCTCTATCGGACTTTTACATACTATTTTGACACTTGTTACATTAAATTAAATTAAATTACTTAAATCTCACAAAGAAGAAACTTAAAACTAATAAGCGTTATACAGTCGGAGAAATTAAATACATTCACATAACTTTTCGATGATATTCTGGCGTTGCATTGCTATAATCCATTAGGTTAAAGAGCGTAGCGCTGTTTTTGATGAGAAACTTGAGGATATCTTGGACAGTT
Source organism: Aleochara bilineata (assembly GCA_003054995.1). Taxonomy (NCBI): domain Eukaryota; kingdom Metazoa; phylum Arthropoda; class Insecta; order Coleoptera; family Staphylinidae; genus Aleochara; species Aleochara bilineata. Next base: position 3,807 of record NBZA01005590.1, on the reverse strand, counting down.
TGAAGTAATATCTGAACGCTGCGTTCGTCCAGCGGTGTGTAGGCGAGCATAGGTCCTAACTTGACGAATAACCTTAGCAGGTGTACCGCTCCATAGATGCTACTCATGGGCGTTTCTGGATGATTCTGTAGGATTTCTGTGTACTGCGGCCTCTCGAACTTATACAATAGTTGTGTGCCTAGCATAACGTTGAAATACTCCCTTATCCCCTGCAGAATCTCGTTCATAGCGCATTCTTTGCTGGCATTTGAGCTTTTCGCGGATTTCTTGTACGCCGCATAGTTGTCCAAGATTTGCTCGACTGTCACCTTCGCCGGCAGATTGACCAGCTTTCTCTGCCTGGAAATAGCGTCCCAGTCATCCACCAGCCAAGGTTTCAGCTCGTCGGGAATCTTGACGCGGATTTCGACTTTATTCAGGAATTGCTCCTCGCTCTCGACGCTTACATCGAACTTTCCTCGCTTCTTTTTCGGCACATCTGATGAAGAATCCGCTCCAGAGGACGGCGTGCTCGTGGCTTGTTTAGTCTTAGCTGAGCGTGTCACAGGCTCGGAATTCGGCGTGCTTGCGCGAGAATCAACCTCTTTTGTGTCGGACTTCCTGGCTTTTGGCTTCTTGGATTTGCTTGCTGGCTGGGTCTTATGTGCTTTCTGGACTTCTTTCTGGCGCTGCAGATTCGTATCTGTGTATTTCATGACTCGCGTCTCAGGAACCCACTCATCCCAGCTGTGGAAATGATTGAATTGTTGATTTCATTGACATTTTGTGCATTTTATACTTGCTTCTTGTTCCATCCGGCGTAATGAATGAAATATTTCACTTGTTTGTCTTTTGTGATGGTGACTTTCAGGCATTTTGCTTCGTATATGAGAGGACCATGGAAGCATAATACTCGTTCTCCTAAAATTGGATTAGAATTAGACTGGGACTATTAGAATGCAACTAGAATACAGTGTAAGAAAAGTTTACCTTCAGTGAACTTCGGTTTCGGTGGCATGTTAAATGCTGTCACTGTGATATTGAGCAACAATTACACGCAAAACGGTATGTTTAAGTTATCACAGGCGCAACATTGTTTAAACGTACGACAAATAACATTTAGAGCGAGACTAACAATGCTGAAGAGATTTTCTTGAAACTATCCATGGAGAAAGGCGAGGTTAACCTGTAATCTGAAGTCAACTTTGCACAGCAGCGCCACTCAAAAACTTTTAAAAGTTTGGTTTCAAAGCGCTACCTGGCGGATTTGAAAAAAATTGACACGGGGTGCTTCCAAAAGGGTTTTTTGGGGGGCCCACATCGCTACTTTTTGCTCGCGTTCGCCTCGCGTTCGCCTCGCGCTCGTTTTCACGTCAGGAGTGCTGCACATATGTTATGCACGCTGCTTCCGCATGTGCTTAGGCCACAAGTCTTGAGCCGTGAATTTCAATGAGAACTAATGATCTGTAGTAAATTTTTATTTTTTCAATTGTTACCGTTGAAACAAAGGCAGCAACTTAAGCGCGTACTGCAATAGCAATTTGCAAATTACCCAGGACTACGTCCTGCTTGACTTGCGTCACCAGTGCAGGTCATGATTATCCCACTTTTGAGCTAAAACAATAGACAAACTATTAATTCCCCATAAAACCTATACATATTCACATATGTATTAAGTTACCAGTTTGTTCTTCGGAAATCATTGCTAGTATTTTCTAGTTGGAATCGTGACTGATTTTCCTATAATCAAATGATTGTAACTTTATGACAATATAAAAATCTAAAGGAAATTACCCAAAACCTGTATCGAGTTACTCTGACGTTGGTGATTACATCGGCGAATGCATGTCTAAGCATTAACAATCCTGTTGAATTGGTTTTAGAATGCTAGACCTGCTACGATTTAAACCAGGTGAATTGCCTAAAAGTAAGGACATATAGGTATTAATCGACAATGGCGACGAATGGGTCCTATTACCTTATTAATGATTGCAATTGCAAGATTGTAGCAGCATTCACCACTTGAAACAACACAACATTCGAGAACTTGCAGAACAGACGACAATTGACTGACTGACTGAGCACTCTTAACGTACTTGGCTAGTGAGTTACTAACCGCCAGTACCTTAGCAACCCAACAGACGGAAATGAAACGTTTCTTTTCAACCTAAACGTAAACAAACTCTCCCTGTTTGCCGGCTGTTTCGTGCGAGTCTCATTCAGTACATATTCCCCATGCAGTTGCTGGCTGTGCTGTGCCAAAACTCCTAAAAAGTTCAAGAGATTATTGGTTACTGTGCTAAAGACCATTAGTTTTGAAACAATACTCACCAGTGCACACATCAATCAAGTATGTAAATCATTTAAACAAATCCGCACTCTAAAACATTGTTTACTTTTTGAACTTTTCAAAGTTATCAATTCATAGGTTAGATTGAAATAAAACTCGTATTGCATTTCAATTGATTTCCAATTAGCACACTAAATCTTCAACAATAGATTTTAAAACGAAGAGGGATTATTAACAAATTAATTAACACCTAATTGCTAATTTATTTTTCGCTTTTCATTAAAATATTAATTAATAACAAGTGTACATATAGTATTTATATTAATTCCTAATTAAAACACTAAATCTTCAACAATTAATTTTAGAACATGTAGTTATCATTAACAAATTAAAGAACACTTAATTGTTAATTTAATATCCGCTTTTCATTATAATATTAATTAAAACATTCAAAGTTTTTTAAATTTTCCCCCATTTTTAGTGCTTTTTGTTTGACACTTCCGCATGCGTGTAGTGGTAGTGCTGATTGCAAGATTCGCGAGAGGAACACGATCGCCCTCCTTGCACATCACCTTCATCGTGACCGCTTCGTGTCCCTATTAATTAACAATTAAATGTGGTTTAATTAAGTGCATAGTTACATCAAACATGTGAAATCGACGCAATTAAGATTGATCTGAAGTGTAATGTACTTTCTTTAAGAGAATCGGTGTTTTTCCTGCAAATACCTGCAAATAAAAATCTGCCACGTTTGTCCCGTGTCCCGGCCATGTTGAGCCTTGTGGCGCAGGTCATACATACATGCAGTGCAACTTGGTAAGTACGTTTGCTCTTGGCTTTCTAGATGGTTGCTAATTGGAATTTTGTTTAATTTTCCAGACTAACTGAACTGCTGGCTACCAGTAGAGAAGACCTGAATCACCCTCACAGTACTCAGACCCAGAGCTGACTTTAGACTCGTCACAGTGATTCATACCAGCAGCAATAGTGTATTAGGGAGCAACGAGGGATAACTCAAGGTAGGATTGCGTCTCTGCTTCTTGGCATTTTCATTCCCTACGAGCTTTGCTTAAAAATTCATTTTGCACGTTGTGGTTATTGGTATTGGGCCGCTTTACTTATATGCTTTTTGCGTACGTCTAGAATGTTCCAAGCTGTAGTCTGAGGGCAATAGAACGTGCAAACGATGACGATAACCAATCTTTATCTGCCGTATGCCAAGGTACATTTGAAGGACAGAAGTAAATCCGGTGCATCGTCTCCTGGGAAGCAAATAAAAAGTCTGTATCTTTTCTTATTTCTCGTTTACACTTGCATTTCTACAATAACAAGCCTGTGTGTTTAATTGCAATTTCGCGTTTGCCATACAAAGAAACAACGTTTAATGATCAGCAGTAACTAAAACAAACGAGAGGGTTATTGGATCTCCGGATATTGGTTATGTACTCTACCATTATTGTTATATATTTGCATGTACATATTAACTAATTGCTTGCTTAATTAATTTGCACGATGTAATGCATGTTTTGTCTAATTGC
>NBZA01005585.1:15320-35989 GCA_003054995.1 Aleochara bilineata | reverse complement strand
TACTACCAAACGAAAGTTCAAACAAAGTAGAATATGAAACTGAAAACAGTTTTCCAATATTCGCCATAGAACACGAGATATTTGACTTTACAATTTAGACTTTTTCAAACCTCACTTTTTAATGCCAAACCTCATATTACAAAAAAACTTTTGGTCTTAAATCCCATTGATATTAGTACCAAACGAAAGTTCAAACAAAGCAGAAAACGAAACTGAAAACCGTTTCCGAATATTCGTCATAGAACACGAGATATCTGACTTTAAAATTTACACTTTTTCAAACCTCACTAAGAGGTTTGGCTTTAAAACAAGCCTAATATTACCGTAGTTTGGCCACCTCTGCAATAGACATTCCATATATGTAGTCCTGTAGTCAAGTGCAAGGAATAATATGCGAAACTCCATCGAAACGCTAAGCATTCATAAATCGATTCGATTACCGCGCGCGCGTTCGCGCTGCGTTTGTTCGCCGCGACGATTTATATCCGCAATAAATGCACATGCAAATGCTCGTTTCGATTGCAATTCCAGCGACTGCATATTTTCAATTGCTGTTCCGTTCCTCCACAGTCAGTTCAGTTCAGTTCACCCTGTTCCTGTCCTATGCTGTTCTGTAATGTTTTATGCTTTATATCTGTGTATTTTCATAATTTACAGCCTGCGTGCAACAATAGCCAATCGATACGCAAATGTATTTTAAATGAAGTCATACTGATGGAAATTTATTCGCATTTAAAACTATTTTAAATAATTTCAAATGTACTAAAAACGTCATTAATTTTAAAAATAATTATATTTTATGTCCTCTTCTCATGGTTATTTGCATGAACAAAATATTAATTAATATCAGATTAACTGATTTTTAATTAAATTCATGGAAACTTTTTATAAAGAACAAAAGTACAGTCAGGTAACTACTATAGATAATTAATTAACACCTTTACTCAATGTTGCACCATTAATTAAATGAATTTTCATTCATTTTCATTTCAAGTGAACAAGGTGTTTTTAAAACACAGGGAACGCAATTAAAACTTCGCCATACAATTGCCAAATGCATGGTGTTTTGTTCCTTTTTCTGAAAATAATTGCATTCCCAATCCTGCAGCACATCAGAGCTACAGGCCCGTATAACATATGTGGCGAATTTTCGAGCAGCGCGCAACACATTGCATCGACAAACAAGCGAAATTAATTTTGCGTCGAAGCACTTAATGAACAAATAAACGTAAACGTAACACGCGCGTCAGGAGCAAACACACTAGGACTGGCCTGGCCTGGCTCACTGTTTCTGTGTGTATTTTCACTGAATTCCCACCTATAGATAGATATTATTCTCTGAACAATACCAATTCGACTGTGAGCGTCGACTGTTTTTGCAGGCTGCAGGCAGGCAGCTAAACCAAATTTCAATTCACAATCAGCAACAGTTTAAAGTTTAATTCACTCGTATTATTACAGTAACCTACATAATATTGAACATCAGACACAAGCATGTAATTGCCGAGTGAACATCACAGGAAAGCCAGAATTCTAATCTCAATCCTGAATCCTGCTAAGACTTAACTCGTTGTCATTTCAGCAAAATTTCAGCCACAACTTTTTTAAGCAGCTTTAAGTACTTTCAAACTCTTTTACTTTCGAGAGATTAATTAAAACTTGTGTTGGACGACAACAAACTTTCCTAAGTGGTTTTTCATTAGGCGTTTTACGCTCCTAAATATTTGTTTAATTGATAACAAACAAATAACTTCTTTCAGATTTGCCGAAAAAGTTGTCTGAAGACTAAAGTTTTTGCTCGGTTTAATTCACACGATTTATCAAAGTGACACGTGGATAAATCGCAGTTGCATCTGCTCTTCTCTTCTCTGCCCGAAGAGCAATCGTGATAAACGACACACCAGCCCAAGCGTTTGCGCAAATAATTTGATTATTTATCAATTAATTCTTTGGATAATCGAATGAAACTTTCACATGATCAATGAAAAATCGTAAATTTAAAGAGAAACCTTGACACATCATTCAATCCACAATCCACTACACATTTTCCATTCAATTACGAATCAAAATCACGACAGTTTGCTTGTGATTATTGATGAAATGACCGATTGAGAAATGAACTTGTCTGCGGCAAGAAGGAGGAGAGCGCACACATAAAATCGAAAGCAATTACACAAGCAATCAATTTGCGCGATGTCATATCACCGACGAAGCACACATCACAACGGGGAGAAGGCCCACTGACACGAATTCGAATCGAATTCACTTAAGCGAAAGAAGTCAACAAGCGCGCAAGCAACGCAACGTAACGTAATAAGACGGGAAGAAGAAGGAGGCAGCAGCAGGCAATGTGCGAACGCGCCGACCACCAGAGCGTTACTGCAATCGCAATAGCAATGCTGCCGTCGCTATGCCGCCACTGCCGCTGCTACTGCCGCCGCCACCACTCGGTCCTCGCGCTGAGCTTGCTATCATTGTGCACGTTCGTTCTCGCTCCACTCATCATTGCCACTCACTCATTCACTCTCTCCGACCAACAACCGCCGACCAGCTGTGAGCCTAAAGCTGAGTCCTGATACTGACTGTGGCTGCGACTGTAAGCTCAAACTCAAGCTCACGCACAGGCTTGTGTATATCCTGGGATAACGCACCACCACATGTGCCATCGCACCGTATCCTGTCCTGTCCTGTTGTGTTCTGTATGCGAGTGAAACATCAACATGGAAAATGACATGCGCGAAATCTAATCTATAACATCATATGCACATCACACAAAAGCGCCCTATCGAGAGAAAATATGAATGTCGCGTTCAAAACACCCCATCCATTCTTAAAATCAACAAAAATATTATCCTTTCTTAATAACATCACTCAAGAAATAGAAGAAAAACTCCAACTCTGCCAACAGACTGCAAACAATAATTTCTTCTCTTCTCTCTATGAAAAATTGATGCTTTCTACGTGTTATCCTTCGAGGGAAAAATAAGGATAAACAGAAATAAATTGAATGTCCATTCAACCCAAAGGTATTCAAACTTCCCAGACACAGCTAGGACTGGACAAGACAGGACAGGTCAACTTCCAAGAAGAAAACTCGAGAATTCAATACAACCGCCTCTTTTCTTCAATGAAAAAGATGAAAAAAGCAAGAATATCACTATGAGTTTTCTTTGAAATGGGTGTTTCTGCAATGGTACGATATAATTACGTTTAATATTCAATTCAACTGTGTTTAATTTGCGTGCTAATGTAAAATATAAAATTATTCGAGTAAAAACAGTCGTCGAGTAGATTAGTACGCATCGGTATACTCGTCAAGCACCCTTGCATGCCCACAGGAACCGCCCGCGAACGGAGCAACAATTACGATAAGCACGCGAGTTTACTTTATTAAGTCGCGTATTTAATAAGCCGGCAGCGCCTCCGGAAAGGAGGCAGTGCGTAATTAAGCCTAGCAATTAGTTAAAAACGTATTTAGCGCTGTTTTCATTTCGCACTGCTCTAATTAAATATTATCCTTACAAATTTTTCCCCAAACGTCACTTACTCTTAAACGTCTTAAAATTGGCAAGAATCGCCCATAAGAAATACATCAAAGAGGTATTAAATGATACACAAATAATACAAATGAAAATATGTGCAAGAAATCTTAGACGTTCGTGTTGATAAATCGTGAAGATTTCATTTCTCCTCATTTCATTTCATTTCTTTCATTCGCGCCACAACGCAGCCTGGAATCAAACGTGTCTTTATTTCATTTTACTTTAGAAAATATTATATAACGAGTTCGTTTCGTCGGCCAGCTTTGACATTCGTTTCGTTTCATTTCAAGATATTAACTATTGTATGTGTACACGTATAAGAAAAGCCGACTGATTGCCAGCGGGAAATCCGTCCAGCAACATGCTGGTTGTTACTTTGTGCAAGAAGGCAATTGAATGAAGCATTTGCATCTAATTAGCGATTACGCCCTTTGTTTCCTTTGCGCCCCGCTGCAAAATATTTTGATAAGAAACAATTTACGAGCGCCGTAAACGAACGGCATTCAATCGAAGCCGCAGCTTTATTATTAATTAACCAGCACGTGATGCAATAAAACCACCGCACCGCTATGTAGGTACTACGTATGCGCGATTGTTAATTAGAATATTAATCAATACGCTGCGCTAGCAGCTACTACCTATGAATCTGCAATTAGTAATTAGTTTGTATTAATTAATATTGACATTTACTTGCCCAGAGGCGGTGAATTGATAATTGCAAATTGTAAAACATTTTATTTCATTGCGATTGCGCATTCGCTTTGCTAATTAATTAGTTAATTAATTTTCATTTCTATTCGAAAATACATAATTGATTCAGCGTTTGTATTATTATACTATTGTACGCGTACAGCCATAGCAAGCCAGCCAAGCAAGCTCCTGGATAAGATATGAGTTTACGTCAGATGTGGATTGTAGTGCTATTAATTAAGTTGTTTCATTAATCGTGTTGGAAAAGAATGAATTCGCCCAGAAAGTAATAATAAAAGTACGGTCTGGCGTTGGTGGTTCGTACGTATTTATGTTTAATCCAGTTAAGTGGATAAAAGGGCGTTGATCGTTCATTTCATCAAGTTATCAATCAATCAATCAATCAATTCCATTCATCAATGCAATGTCTCTCATAGTACAGTGAGTCTGCCTCGCCTCATCATGCTTACAAGACAGCAATTTTATCTTAACCTCAAATCTAACTAAACTAAACTAAACTAATAAACAAAGCAAACCCTAGAGTTACACAAATATCAGCGAGTTAGGCACGTATAACTTGTGAAATATAAGAGAGAAATCCCTTGTGTCCTTGTGTTTGTTGCTGACAAACGACAAGAAAAGCACAACGTCTCTAGCCTCCAATCTCCTCGCATACCTGTTGTTATATGCTAATCTGCTTTATTGCAAACATTGCCTTGCCTTGCCATGCTTTGGCTGCCAACTTCGCCCAAACTTTTGCGCTTTTCTTTTAAGCACCAAGCACCACATGAACACGCAGAAGGCGGCAGGCTTCTTGAAGCCTGATAGCAGCCGACATAAGAATCTCCTAAGAAGCCTCGTGCTCTTTATGTGAGCTGCGGTTTTTCTGTAATTGTTTTGCCGGAATTTAAGAGATTTTCCTCCTTCATACGAAGAGAAGAAGCAAGGCGCAAGGAAGAAAAGCAGCCGGCAGGCGACTAAAGTTCTTTTACTTCCAGTCGACTTGCGTTAGTCTCGAGTGGTGAAAAATTAAAGAGACTTGAGAAACAAACAAAGTCTGCGTCGCTCACAACGCTTAGCACACTGGATGGATGCAAAGAAGGAATGAATATAAGTAATTACGACGTCTAGTAGCCTCCATCCAGTCTAACAAAGCCGTCAGCCAGCCAAAGAAGAACAAGAGAAAGCGTTGAGGGAAGGAGGGAAGGAACGAACGAACTATCAGGAAATATTTCTGGCTAAATGCGCGGAAACTACGCATTCATGCGGCTTTGTCTAACTGCCTCTCTTATTCCTCGCTTCGCTCTTGCTGCGCGGTAATAAATTGAACGTAAAATGCAGAACAAACCCACCCCCAGCGACGAACAGTAGACTTGAGATCTTAAATTTGGAATTAAACGTTTTCGTCTAAATAAAATCAAGACTTCCTTCATCCCTTCATTCATTTCCATCCTAGTGTATGTACATAATGGTAAAACCAACCGCGGAAAGGGTTGAAAAAAATGAATAAAATTACATAGCATTAAAAACAATTACGAGAAAAATGCCGAAACATAAATTATTCAATCATTTCGCGTTCGCGTGCGCGGGCAAATTAAATGCATACCTGCTGGATATGACGAGAATGTAAAGGGTGAGAGAAGAACTGTCGCAGCAGGCAGGGCATAGCATAGGTGCAGTGGGAAAGAAAGAAAGGAAGGAAATGCTTGGAAAATTGTTGGAAATGCGCGCCGCTTGTACTACGTCTTACTTTTATGCTTTATGCGCGAATTCCGTGCATGCTTTAAATATTTTTTATGTGCGCCGCATAAATGGACAGTTACATACTTATGTGATTAATAATTAAGCCACAGGGTGCTCAGTAAACCGCCTGAACTTCATTTAGTTCATCCAAAAGTCCTAGAAAGTCGTAAAACTTAACGGGATCACTTTCAACACGCGTGTATGTATCCGCAATCAAGCGGATTTAATGGGATCAGATATTTTTATATTTAAATTCTTCGCTGGTAAATGAAAACGAAGAAATGCAATTTCTGCAAAGCAAACCAAAGCAAGGCAAGGCATTGCAATGTAATAGAAAAACCTATCTGGAAAGGTGTTTACCGAACGCATTCGTCGACCAAATCTATGCCCAACACGCAAAACTCTAATCTCATAATTCTTCTTCTTTCGCTTCCTCCCCCGTTTACTTCTGCCCACCTAATACACTGATGGTGACGATGGTTGAAGAAAGTGAAGGAACAAAGTAAGAAAACTCTTGTCCTGCGTTTGTTTCTTTGCTTTCTTTCTTTGGGAAGTGAAGTAAAGCACTGCTGAAGGTGAAGGTGAGGAGCGAAAGGAAGCACCTTTAATAGCTTAAAGTGACACACAAGTGTTGTGTAATCGCAAAAACGTGTCTCGCCGACGCACGACCAACCAGCACCTACATAAGAAGAAGTGTACTCTAGCTACCACTATGAGAGAAGTAGTCAAACACGCACCTTTCGCCCGACTTAACTACATCTGCGCGATAAAATGTAATTGGGTTTACAATTCAACAGATTTTCTCCTCTCCTATCGTCCCTTCCTTTCAATTCCAATCCCTTTTTATTTTTTGCTACTTATACCGAAGGAAAATCAGTTTATTTGCTATTTTCTGGCAAAGCAAACGCACCCTTGGAGAAAAAATAATATTATCAAAGTGGCAACCGCACAATATTTTATCTTATTTAATCTCCCTGCTAAGTATACTTAAGGTCCTCCTGTGCAGCAGCAGCAGCAGCATTGAGTATTGAGGATGAAGTCATGAGCCATGAATGCTGGCAGCCGCGCTTGGTGGAAGTGTGCAAAAGTGCGGAAAAGTATGAAAGAAGTAGAGATATTGTAAATATAGAGCGAGCGTGCCGTGCCATGCCGCTTCCATTTGGTGGCTTAGCGCGGGCGTTCGCCACCCAACAAAGTACGAAAAGAAAAGAAGACCGAACGAGAGAAGCGATGAGCATGAGCGCTTTCTAATTGAAAAGATCCCCTCTTGCCAGCCCAGCCAGCTAGCTATCCAGGAGGAAATAATCGTATAGTATATTGCCAAAAATACACTCCTACTCCCACTTGATATCTTTTTTGTATCGAAACCAGAAAGAACGGCCCGACAGGCAGGCATGTTATAATTAATCCTGTACTTCATTCACAGCACTCGCGCCCCTGGCATTTCCCGGCAAAAATGCTCAATTCCTTAAGAAATGGTGGATGCAAATTGAAAAACAGCAGGAGGAGTCACAGAGGCGTCCACTTATTTCAGGGAAATATGCGGCACGTCTGTGCAATTTCCAAAAAGATTAGAGACGATGCGATGCGATACGAAGAGAGCTGAAGCAGCAGCAAGAGATCCACGAGATTATCATTACAATATCTGCGGGTATCAGAAAGCACTTAGGAGAAGGCAGCGAAGAAGGCGCCTGTGGAGTGTGAATATTCATTGAGACTCGAGCCAATTTTCCCCAAAATGCTGACGAGATGCAAGCAAAGAAATTATTGTTTGCGCGCGAATGTAATAAGAAGCAGAGTGAAAAGCACTTCGTGAACTTCATGAAATTGCAGTGCATTCATATTCATTCAGACTGTATATTGAAAGTATTCAACAAATTCAAAGAAAATTTAATATTTTCCCATGGAAAAATGGAAAACGAACCAAGAGACGAAGCCACCCAACCTAACGCACTTCATTACTTTTTCTCCTCCCTGTGCAGGCCGCCCTGTCGAAGGTAAACAATAAACACGCCACGATTATTAATTTCTTGCTGCCGATGGGAAATAAAACACGCTACGGTCGGTAACCGTGCTGCCGATTTCACGGCTGTATTGTTTTTTCCGAATTCATAACACACAACAGCAACGTTGAACGTAGTACATACGTAAACGTGTGGGCCGTGTAATAAACTTGCGTTTGCGCAGCGTTTAGCAGGCAAACCGAACCATTTGATATGGGTTGGTGGCTCTTATCAGCGCGCCCGAATCTACTTCGCTCCTATTATGTTATTAATTAGGCGACATAAATCATGTTGATTTAGAGCTTTCTACCATCCAACACTGTTCGCTGCTCGCTTTTGTTATTGCATTGTTGCAAGTGCGAAGGATACGAAAACGAATAGCTATAGCTATACATATGTGTAGCCAACAAACATGAAAAAACGAAAAAATAAAATGAAAATGAAAGAAATGAAAACGCGCCCACAACGAAACGAAACATGACATGAATGAAGATCACGTTCCATTTGTTCCCAAACACAAATAACAACTTTTCCATCCCTCGGGTGATAAAATATGAATATTAATAGTATGTTATGCAACAAGGACTATAAACATTTCAAGCGATTAATGTTCCAATTCAAGTTGATCTCTATAAAGTTCCTGCATTATTTTTTGCTGTATGTACGTATCTTCAAACAGGAAATTCAAAATTACAACGGCTGATTGAACGCGAGGTGGGTTGGTTGTTTGCTCAGTACATTTGACTGACTGGACGACATCGACAGTCGCGTCAAAAGGATAATACACGACCCAGCGACCTTCTCGTCGAGCACAGTACACACGGCACAGGTTGGGCTATACCTAGATGGGGTGATTTCGGAAATTGGCAAATTGCGAGCATAGGATGGAGGTCGACGTCTCCTGGCGGGTGGCCTAATGGAAGAAAAGCGTCCGCGGCCTCGTCCTGCTTTGGATATTTCGGGAGAGCGAGCGTAGCGAACTTGCGAGCCGTGAAATAAGACGATCAGAGGAGCGCGCAAAGGGAGACTTCTCGGCAGTTAACAGTTGCCAACATTCATCCCTTGAACGAACGACGAAACACAGCGACGAAGAAGACAAACCTCAACTCCAGCCAACTCAAACATAGACAGTCAGTCGAGTTATGATAAAAAAACTCACCCTTTGAATGGACGCAGAACGTGAGATCCGAGACCTTGAGACTCAGTGAAGAAAAAACTTGACTGAAGAAAAATCGAAGAAATAAAACTTCAAACTGAAGAAACCAAACCAATATTGCGCTTGAGCTTCCTACAAAACTACAAAATGAGTTTGATGGTTGGCCAAGCGAAAAACTACATTGAGATAAATTTAATGCAATTTCTCTCTACCGAGTTGAGTTTTTGCACCGAGTTGCATTGCATTGGCCTGCAGCGCACAGCGCAAGTGGATTAAAATCTATTCAAGTCTGACTAATCCTTAATCTTGGACGCTTTAAAGCATGCCAGCCAGCCAGCAAGCAAGCAAATAGTAGCAGCTTGTTCCATGATCATAAAAATGCCAAACTGTAAAAGAGTTTCATTGCCGCGCTAGAACCAAGCTATCTACGGATCCTTTTTAATTTTCCTTTTAACGAGCGAGTGGAGTGAATGACTAATCCACGTTTGCGCTGAAAATTTACGAACGTATTGATTCGAGAAGAGCAACGCATATAAACATTCTCTTCGCTTGTCGTTTTTTAACGCTTTCCACACTTCCATAATCCATCGTGTGAATGATATTGCCACTCACAGAAGCGCTACTTCTCTGCTCCTCTGCTGCTTTCTCCTCAAGATGCTGCTTAGTTCACGGGGTTCTCACAGCGGGAATGAAATACGAGCGTGCCGAGCGCGACACCATCGTAACTTTTAATCGATGTCGGCGCGATACTCAACAGATATTAAAACGGTTTAACGGCCCTCCGCTTTACGCTCGCCAGCATCTTCGTCTTCGGCAAGGAGGCGTCGAGTAGGTATCAATTTAAACGGGACATGGGATGATATCATCTGCTCATAGCATAGCATCGCACTGCCGCTCAGGAGTCACAAGAGCTGTGCGGCTCTCACTCACATTTCATCGATCCAAGCTAGAGTTACAATTTTCAAATTGTTGTAAGCGTATATCATGCGCTCGTAAGAAACTAAACCGAACCCGAAGGAGATATAAAGAACGTCATCGTCACAGCACAGCACAGCGACGCGCAATAAATGCAATTTTGTTCAAGTGCACCATGAAACTGTGAGCACTGTGTGAGGATTTCAAGATTTTTCGCTCGTTTGCAATGCAAATGCATTGGATTTGTTTAAAATTTTATGAAGTCTCTATGAAAAACCTGCTCCCAGCCGAGGACTGCATCGCACGATCGTAAAAAGTTTTACACATTTTTATGCAACAGAATAGAACAGAACAGAATCCAGCGGGCATTGTCGTTTGATAGTTTCGCAGATTTTTTCATACTTTCATGTTAATTAAATTACCTGTGGACGAGACGCAATGTAACGCGTTACGCGTACCCAACCAACCGCTCCCGGTTATATGCATTGGCATATGACCAACATAACTGTGTACATACTATAATACTCATACTGCACTGTAATGCCAAGCAAAGCTATGCAATGCAATGCGTGCCGAAGGCGGCATGTTTTAACATATAAATTACGCGCCCAGAACCCAGTAGGTAGCGTGTACGCTCACGTTTACGTTAATTGTGAACGAACCAACGACAAAAATGCCGCTACCCGGAAAAATGTTACCGAGCACACATAGCAGGGTACCGAGTTAGTTGTAGCCCAGTCTTTGACAATTTACATACATGCATAGCTCAGTTGGGTGCAAGTTGAAAAAATGGTCGAACGTCACTGGAGGACATTGGATATATGTGTTTAGATCATATCAGCGAGCAATTTACGTGCACGTGCTGCAGTACCTATGCACGTGGTTCTTGCTCAGACAAGACCACGACCCTTTGGCCTAAATAACCAGAATGCCAATGTTAATGCAAAAAGCTGCAACCCAACATACGTTGCAGGATAATTAGCCTTGTTTTAAATAAATGTATGCTTGTGCCTTGCGCTTGCGTTACTAAAACAAAACAAAGAAAAGCGTGTTATGTTATGTTGTGTTAAAAATGCAAACAAGGCTGGGAAATTTTATTACATTAATCTCGACCGACGACGACTGTGCACGGAATTTGTGTAATATGTTATCCTTGAAATCGTGATTTCGCAAAATGTTGAAAAATTCTTGGACCGAATATCTGGTTCTACGTCTGCACTGTCAACGAGCAGAGAGGCAGGACACACAAGGAGGAATCACTGCATATGCTTCCACAGTTAAATATCGTCCTTGTCGGGCATTTGTGCGCATTCGGGGGGCGCGAGTGCGATAGAAATGGCACAATATGTGCTCACGTCCTTCGTTCGTCCTGTGATGTCAGCGGTTTCAGCACTCAGCAAACGAACCAAGCGCTTTATGCATCATGTAGAAAATCAAATATTACATCTGGCCACATGTGTGTGCCCCTTTACTTTCACTTTCCCTCTCATCTTCAGTTTCAGTTTCATTTTCATTTTCCGGAAAGCACCACAATTTTCCAGAATATAAATCCCCCTCGAGTTGCTTTCATTAAAATTTAAAAATATTAATTACATACAACATATTCCGTGAATATTCCTCTGCCAGAGAGGCCAAAAAGTTATCAAAAACAGAATTTTCCCTTCGAAAAAATACAAGTATCGCATTTTTGTGGAATGATTTATCAAACGAAATTGGCGTTTCAGTGGCAATCACGGGCCGCTTGTCATCGTCCAGAAGCGAAGCTAGGGAGCTTTTTATTATCGGCGACGAAAGTGACGATACGATGTTATTATGAATTTACGAAGGTTCGCCATAGCTGAAGCTGACCGTGTCCGGCAGGGCAACAAGACATTCCATCCCGGAATGTGTTCAGCCCGCCGGCGCCGACCAAGCAGCCACTATCGTAAAATAGAAATTCTTTGCCGTGAAATTATGGCGCACTTTTTATACCATACAGAGGCGCAAATATCAAAATTTAATGCTGCCAAGCAAGCTTAAGTCGTTATTAAAGCCGTTAAAATACCTTTACGACGCATCAGTAGTCACCCACTTACATTGTACGACCAGAATGAAGAAATATTGAGACTCATACTCGTCACTCACCTGTAACAAAGAAAAGACAAATTTAAATCTTCCAAGATAGAATCACGTACAACAATGACAATAACTATGACTTTGTAATAAAAGACACAGATACCTATAACTATAACATAACAATCGGTATAAACGATAAGTAAATGGCGATCGTAATCGCAATCGCAATAGAAATCGGAATTGAAATCATGATACAATCACGTAAACCCCGAGCACTTACACTTAAACTTAAAGTGCCGATAGTGATACAAGCTTAGTTTAGTTTGGCTTAGCGGACCAAGCAGAGCAAATCTGAAATGAGATGAAACGGGATGGGATGACTTGGACACTTGAGCAATAATAACTGCGGAAACCAGACAACGACATCTACGAGCGATAATGAAATTGTTATGTGAGGCGCGCGCAGTGCGCAGAAACCAAAGTTAAATGTGCCTGCATTAAGTAAATGATAAGGGGGGCCGAAGGCGACCCTTGGTCAACCGCATTGTTGGAAGGTATTAGTCGGTGTGGCGGCGCGGCCCCCGCTCCACAAGTCCCAGTAATGAATATAAATGTACTCAAACTCAACTTTCGGCCACTCCAGGACCTATGTCCGTATACTGAGAGAGGCGGCTTGCCCTTAGCTTTTTCTATTGAATGACAGCGCTTAAAAGACCTCCTGTATCCCATGGCAATAAGTCACCCTTCCCCGGAAGCATCAAATACATTAGTATCAAAATTTCACGCAAAAAGTATAAAATTAAATTTCAAATTACAATTTGGGTTTTCATTTCCATTTCCATTAATTACGTGTAGGTATAAGCTACCCTCAACAAATGATAATGATAGAGGTAATTAATATAAACGGAGGTGGAGCTACATATTTTGTCATTGCTGCCTCTGGCTGGCGGTAGGTTGTAAATAACGCTAAATGGTTATAGGGGCTGATTGCCCGTATAAATAATTCCCGCGTCTGGACTGGGATACATCGATCTGTCTAAATAATCCGAGGGCTGCACTGCCACCCCTTCATCCACATATATACCTACTACCATGTGTATCCCCCGAGGACCACAAGCAAACCGCACGTTGGTTTATGCGCTTTATGCGCGTTGTCAAAAAACATTTTGGGTACATTTCACTGCTCACTGTTTTTTCTTCTATTCACTTCCAAGGCTCAGAGATTGATGGACCATAAAAAAGGTGGCCCCCGCCCTTCCTCGTGTATAAACAAATGATAGTGCGTGATTACACAATGATATATTATCATTTTCCTTCGGAATTGCCTTTAAGCTGATTGTGAGCTCAGCTTAGCCAGCTAAAGGGGGTCGTACGTAGGCCGCGCCGTTTAAATATTGATACAGCTTTTTGGAAGGAGCTAGACCTAGGACTTAGAAGGGAGCCATGCCAGACCGCAATAAATCCAATAACCGTCCCGGACTTGTCACAATCACTGTGCGTCAATTGTCGCCCAAGTACGTACAAGTACCCCAGGCACCGTGCACAGTTCACAAGTGCACTGACTCAGAATGTCGATCTAGCATATGTTGGCAAACATTGGCCCCAAGTCGGATTTCCGGAGTCGGAGGTTGCACGCGCAAGGAGCCGGAGTGTATTGAGCATTAGACACCCCATTATTGACACCATAACGTTCGTAAACAGTCCATAAGCTTGGATTTACATCGAACCAATCTAATTATTAACGCAAGCTGATTTTTTCATATACACCCCCACAAAGCGTTGTCGAAACAAGAGTGGAGCCCTTCTCATCGTGATTCAAAGCAATCTCCACTCGTTATTTAATCAATTTATCCATTGTTCTCAGCTTGCTTTTATTTTCTTTCAGAGAATGTACGTATTTTTGGATTCTCATGAATTTTACATCATTGGGTCTGCAACATATTTATTTACAGCAAACGCGGTAACCGGAAATAGCATGTCGCAGAATGCTTGATGAAATACAGGAATTTGGAAATTTATCTTTGGATAATAAGAAACCTGCAAGTCTTTCCAATTGTATTTTGTTGCTTTGCGTTTTCCTTTGTTGTTGGAAATGAATTGATAAATTGACAAGAGAAAAAGAACCCGGAATGCAACAGCATGCACAGGAATAGAGTGAGCGGTCTGGGTTTGTTTAGAAGATGAGGGTGGTTTGCCTGTCCATGTTCCTTGCTGAAAAGCGACCAAAATTGATTTCAGAAAGGCCAAACACAAATTTAGGTCACGCACAAGCAATTCTCCCACGCACTGAGCGGAGAGTCTACATAATCATCAAACTTTTCTCTTTACAGGCTTTGTTTTCGTTGCCGAAAATGTTCTAAAACCTTAAAGAATTGCTCAGCAAAAAGGTTCGAGCCCCAATTTTCGGCACAGCCAACCCAAAATGATGAACAACAAGTGTAATTACCAAGAAGCCAAGCTCAATATAGAAAAATGAAGCAAATTTTATATAAAATGTATTTGAAAAACCAGATTTCATTTAAGAGTGAAAGATTTATGCAGTTTTAATATCAGAGCCGGGGCCGGAAAACCAACAAAAAACCAATATATAAAAGTGAATAATTGCTCGAAATGAAACGAAACGAAACCGAAAATGCGAATTGAAGGCTCGTTCGTGGCGCAGCCCGTATTTAATCTTCGAGCTGAGCGGAAGCAGCAAACTCCATTCCCAAATCCATTTTTTATTTATTGTCCTGCATGAAATATGAGCCAGAACTATTAAACCCGTCATGTTCCAAAGCGCAACCAGGACCCAGAACCCAGAACTGAGCAAAAAGAATACGCAATGCAAAAGCAACGCAGAAAAACTAAGTCACTCCTTACGCTCGCTCTAGGGCGACTTTGTAATTTTATTTCGGATATTTCGCGGAATCAAATTTAACACACCAAATATATATAAAAGCACAAAAAGCGCACGCTTTTTATATCTTATTTCCATTTTCTCGTAGGCTTTCCATTTCATTTTCATCTTTATCTTTTTATATATTTATATTTATACTTAAACTTGCGTTAGCGCCGCGTAAAAAAATAATTCCGCTGTGTATTTACGACTTCAATAACATCACTTTCAATACCAACATGTACCAACATTCACGTGTATGTACGCTCCTCCTTCAAGAAAGGCTGCAGAAAACTCCAGATTAATACCCGTCTTCGCTGCGTAAACTCATAAAAGAAGAAAAATAAGAAAACGCCAAAGCGTGTTCACTGAATGTGCATAATATTTGTGATAATAGCCCTTCTTGAATTTTATCTCCGAAGAGAAACAAGAAACAAACTAACTTTTTATAGGTCTATCTACAACTTAATACAAGCTAGCTGCTAGCTTCTACTTTTACAACATAATAATTTCCTTAAACTTAAAAATTGCTGCAGTTAGTCGACTCTGCTCGCCTCAGAGCGCAACTTGATTAAAAATTAATTTCCTGACTGCTAATAACAACAAATGCACATAACATAGGAAGTAATGCATAGAATCAAGAATCAACCGGAAATGAACAACATTTTCTTGATGATGATCACCATCAAGTTGATATTTCGATACAATGGCAAGGCAATGGTCGGTCTGGTCTGTTGATGAAACAGAAAGAAAGTAAGAAAGCACCAGAATGACAACAAATTAAGTCTTATAAACGAACAGCAGTGCAGAAGAGTACAGAGAACACGAACATAAATGAACGTTTGATGAGGATCATTAACTATTTATATTTTCATTTATGCTGTCTTTAGATTACTACAAGCACGACTACACCACCCCGAACTGAACTGAACTGTACAAAACTATGATAACAAAAGCGTAATGTTCCGTGGAAAACGTGGAAAATGTTTTCCTCCAAGAACATGAAAAACCAAAACTAAAACAATACAAATACAAAATACCATTTACAACATGTACTCGTTTACATTTTCCTATTATACCGATACTGAAATACTGATACGTCGAGTATTAAAACCTAATCAAGGAACGAACCGAGCTTAGTTTATTTTATTCTTGTAATAGAACTGTCAACATTGTAGTCCAGGAATTGACGAAAGGAAAGTCAGGAAAGTCAGAGTCTAGACAAGTTTTTATTTAACTTGGCTTCCTAGGAATATACGTAACGACTTAGGTACGTACGTATGTATCTACTCAATGAATCCGAAATAATTTCTTCAGAAGACATTAATCCGCGCCGCTCGCACACATCGTTGCGTTCCGAGTAAAGTTTATCATTTCGTATGCGCGATGCGGTCGTGAACTGAAGCACAACACCCGAAATGCGGCATTAACTGCGTGCTGCTGAATAATAAATTAAACAGGATTATCCTTGCTCGAGTGCGCAAAACGGAACAGAGCAAGGCAGCGTAAACGCAGCTCCTGTTCCTGTTTCTGCACTCTTCCGGCATTATAGTGTCGCATCTAGTGTTACACTCATTACGCTACGATAGACAATAAAATAATCCCATTACGGACACGAGGAGGAAATGAGGATCAATCAATAATTCCACACTCATGACGCGTACGCAGGATTTGTTTGAAATTGGGAAGCTGAAAAGGTTTGCAACAATTGCAAATGAAATGTTCTACGGGCAAAGAAAGCACTGCGTGGATGTAAAGTGACAGGGAATATAGTGAAGGTTATTGGGAAAAAGTCAAAGATAAACAGCGCCATTTACAAGTGATAAATAGGACAGTGACAGTGACACCCACACGCACTTTGCCGAAGCGATCCCGGTCCCGATTTCGCGATCGAGGCAAAAACACTAAAGTTGTTTGATTTTTGCAGAGAGCGATCAAGGCTGAGCGCCTCCGAAGAGAGCACAAGCAAAGCATGTATTGAAAAAGTCAGACTTGGCACTTTCTGATAAATAAAACATTTTTTTCGCTGTCGATCCACATCCACATCCAGGGATCGCAATTCGCCAGCCAGCATGTTATGTGAGTGCCATTTGGTGTGGGTGACAAGTTACAAGTTCGCATTCGCATCGACTGATTGCTAGTATACGTATGTACATATGTATTGACTTGACTGATTCTCGAAAGGAACTAAGAAGTCCTTGGCAATCCACAAAACCATTCAGAAAAAGTTCACTTCAAGCAAACAGGATTTCATTCATTCATTCCTTAAAAATCAAGTGGAATATCATCTTTATAAATTGACTACTCAAATACTAAATTAAGTGTCAAAAAATCCTTAAAGGATCAAAAATAATACAATTAAATGTGAGAAGAAAAAGAGATGAAAAGATGAGAATGGCATGCGGGATTTTTAATAAATTTGACGAGGAAGATGCTTAGCTTTCAGCTTTCAACCCCATTTACTCGATGTCTTTTGCCTTGGCTTGCGTTTCATTTCACGCAGAAGGCATCCATCTGCAAGTGGTGCGAATGAGAATGAATATGCGTGAGTGGTGAATGTGCACGTATTTGGCGCACGTATTAAACGCTCCCGAGTGTAAATAGTTGCCTGGCAAGTCAAGGCAGAGCAAGGATACAGAGGTCCCCGCTTCATGCCTCCCTCACGCTGCAAGACGCGAAGGATAATGAAGTTTGCGTATGCACGGATGCGTCGCCAACGTTCGCAATAAACGCCGGAATGTGCGCGTTCGCGCACGAGCTCGTTCCAAGGTCTTTAAAAAACTATAACGTCTGCCTCAACCCTCCCCATGCACTTCCCTTTCATCTTCACTTCCAAGGCTCGCCTGCCTCATTGCTTTCGGTTTCATAATTAACAACAACCCGACACCGGTATATTTAGCCCACAATGATCAATAATACCAGCTTTTCTATCGATTGAATATATCTTTAGATAAGTACATACACACAAACCTGTCTAAAACTTAAACCACGTCGATTAATAATACAAGAGAAGAGAAGACAAGACAAGACCGGAGAACACAACGCAGGATAAGCAATGTTTCATCAACGCTAAAAGCAACCAACCAACCAAGTTACCAAGCAAGTATTCGAGTTGTACCTGCGGCTTTCAGAGTTCACCCTATGGTTGTCATTCAACATCCGACTTCTGGCAGCCTAAAGGCTTGCTATGCAATTCACAGATATGAACAACAAAACATTACCACCTTTGAATACTTACATACATAATAAATAAATAAAAGCAAAGAAAACGAAGAGAAAGAGGACTTTTAGTCGATGGTCCAGTTCAGTAAAAGGACACAAAGAAGGCATTTTTGTATAAGCCATTTTCCATTTCTCATTATTTCTTTACGAGCGCCATAAAAGTCCTGTAATACGTAACTCCCGTGAATTTACTCTTTTCAACTCGACTCCACATCCGCATCCACCACGTTCACGTTTACATCTCTCCTGCGTGGGGTTTTCTCCTCACCACCTACGCGCTGCTCTACGCTGCTGCTCGTATTTCGCCTCAATCTAAGTTTTTTTGACGTGTACGTAATGTATTTTTTACGCTTGTTCGTTCACTACTACTACGTTCATTCGTGAGCTTTTTATTCGCTGCATCGGATGTGCAAGTGCGCCGCAAATAATGGCATCCAAGGCAACAGAAAAAGTCATCGCAATTCGTCTCCTTATCTCCGAAAGACAAGTTGCCGCTGAGGAGACTGAAGCAGCACGAAAACAAGAAGAAATGCTCGCTTCGCTTTGCAATTGCTACGTAAAACGGCTACCAGGCGCCGATCCGAGCACTCGTACATTATCGAATCCCGCTTTCGATACTCACTTTTTATTATCATTCACCGATTTCCCGATTTCAAACTTACGAACGCGTTCGAACGTACCAAGATATAAAAACTTTTGCGCCAGCGTACAAGAGAATTTCGTAAGCGGATAACACGCTCAAGTAATTATTTGAATTACGAGTGTGTTGTGTTATGTTGTTTTGTTTATCTGCCTAAGGGACGACCGAACGGGAAAAACCGTAGAAAAAACAGTCGTTGTTCAACAAGAGATGAGCACAGTTGGCGCAGCTCGGGGACAATTTAAGAGTTTAGTGCCATGAATGATAGGCTGGCCTATGAGGATCACTCGAGAGCCCAGGACGACGAAAGGACGACAGCATAAACACCTGCGCTCCGTCTTCTCCTTGCCTTGCCTCGCCTCGCCAAATCCTCGCAGCGCTGCCTTACGCTTCGCTGTTTGTTTCCTGCCATTTTCGCGTCAACCAAACTTTCGCTAAATGTCATCTAAGAATCTCTGCTCTCTGTATTTCCACGATAATAAGTAAATTTCACGACTTCAGTCACTGAGCGTCTTATTAGCATCAAGAAAGAATTAGTATTACTCAACCCCCAATAAGATTTCTTAAAGAATCAAAAGAACATTTTCGTAGACACTCAGTAAGAGTATGTGTATCGTCATCGCTCAAGCCCTCCTCTTCTCAGCCCAGGTTATACTCGCTCGCATCCAAGATACAAGCGTTCCAGTGACGGATACGCACACCTCGCGATAGTGACATTTCACTTATGTCACAATCCATTTTCACAAATGTCCTTACGCTCTTCCTCTCGCTCGCTCTCCAGTGTTCTCCGTATACTTTACTATAATACTAGTATAATACAATAGCAAAGAAAATATGACCAACAGGACCAACACTTTTACGCAGAGGCTGTTCTGCGCTGCTTATCCTTGCTCTTGTCCAGCAAGATGATAAATGTTTATGGTCCTGCTCAGAGTCCTGGTGGTGGTTGCGTTAGTTATTGATGATAACTCCCGGGGCATCAGAATTTTGCATAAAACTCAACTCAACACGACAACGTGGCAGGCGGGAGAGATAACAAATAAACGAATAAAGAACAAACATTTCCCGTGTTTGGTTAGCAGGATAAATTGCAAATACAGGGCGTCCCTCCCCTGCACCGATCGCAAACGCAAGCGCCAACTCATTCTTTGACTCATTTCATGCCATTCAACTCTGTCATCGTTACTGTTCCTTGCCCTGGTGGCTTATAGCAATATTCGATAAAAGCTCACAATCACACCGCCCATCAGTCCGCAGCACAGAACACCAAGCAACGCCGTTTATCTGCAACCAGGGGTGTATTTTTGTTGACAAATTAATTTCGGGCCTAACCGCGTGGAACAACAAGATACCAGGAGACGAAGTGAAGTGATGTGAAATGAAGTAAAGTGACAAACATGCACACCATTTGGGGGGACAGACATTGTCATCGTGCATTGGCAGGATTGTACATCATCACACACCAAATCAAGGGGTGGAAATTTATTTCGCTAAATAATCAATGTATCAATGTGAGCGGTGCAGGCACGTGTATGCATTTAGTATCAATTTGGCTATCACTCCCCGGCCCCGGCCCTGCAGCTAGCAAGTACATACCTATCTAGCACGTAGTAATATAGAAAAAAGTGTCTTCAGGGAGTCTAACGAAGGAGGAGAAATCTAGATAAATTGACTTGCGAGCGTTGCACGCCCTCTCGCGCTTGCCAAAGAATGGAATTGAAGACGAGGAGCAGGAGCAGGCAGGAGCACTTTGAACGATGAGTAAATTTGCGCATTTTTCCCAAGCCAATCAATCACCGACGTGGCGTAGGTGCACCCATCCCTA
>NBZA01005575.1:0-97399 GCA_003054995.1 Aleochara bilineata | reverse complement strand
ATTTTGAACAATTATGCCAATTTTCAGCTTGTTGTAAATTAATGCGAGGTTGGCCTCATTTTTTGTCTAATTTGACCGGACTACTAGGGAAAATAAAAGACAATCAATGACATGACTCACAATCAGTCTCGTACGATTTTGTATAATTAATTGGATATTCAATTCACAATGTGAACGTGAAATTGTTAATATGTACTTATTGGCTGCTGCAGTTGGTGGTGTGTGTATACAATCAAGCAGCCAGCCCACGAGAGAACATTTAAATTACAAAGTAAATCAATTCATCATTGGCGTTTCGATTCGTTCAATTCGTATGTATACGAAATGCGTTTCATTCACTCGATTCGATTATGACAAGGCATGCCTATGGTATGGCATGGTAAAGCGTTCAGTAGCAATTGAATTGAATGATTCGTAGCAGTTTAAAGATTATTAACGTTGTGTATGCATTCTGCTGGCATGGCAGACAGTCAGTCAGTCACTGTTTAGTTGATTGGTTTGGTTCGTCTTGGCTGGTTCGTATTCTTATACGAGGCTTTGCATTAAATCAAGCCACAGCCAGAGTCAGAGCAGGAAGACAATTTATAATAAGACTCGCTTATGAATTCAATGTTGCGCTTTGTTGTGCACTCTATGCATTTTGACGACTTATACCTTCATGTGGGTGTTCTATGAATAATAATAATCATGTACTGTACATAATGGTAGAAGCTACCATACAATATGTGCATATTTATTGTATGTGCGAAAATAATTCCAATCAAGAAAGGCGTCGAAAAATTATAGACATTTTCAATTAACTTCTAACAATCAATGGTTCCGTTGACTCATTCATCAATTGAATACACTTCATGTGTATGCCATTTGGTAATTCGGTAAATGCCTAATAGCACTTGAATAACAATAGATTTTTAATGATCGTACATTGGTATGGAAAGTTTTAAATTTTAAAACGACACGTGTTTGCATAACTAGTTTTAGTGGGTGGCTGATATGAATAAATATGGAATATAATGATATAAAATGAAGTGTAAAATGTAATATAATGTAATATCACATCAATTTATGAACTCTTTGAGCCAGCTTTAAAGGGCGATTTAGATTTATTCAAATTTAATAGCGCCTGCCCGTATTGCGTTTAATCATCGATTATAAATGCATATCAACCCGTTTGACGCACACTTTAAAATGCAAATGCAACTCTTTTATCAAATGTGTATTCGAATGTTTCAGCAATGCAGTTGATTGGCTTAATTAAGTCAATTTATTTTGTGTATGCTCAAAAGAATAGATTAACTGAATATGTCAAGTTTCAAATGGTTTTGGTGGTGAACGTTTTTCATTATTCAATGCTAAAAATGTATTTGCGTTTACTGGCACTAGTAGTATACAAATATTCTATTCACAAATGAATGTTTCGTGTCGTCTGTGATGTGAATCAGGCGTGGCTGATTGCCAATTATTATAAATACTCCGACGATACTACGCTATACTCTTTGCATGCAGATACGCAAATCCCCATACACGCTTGTATGTCGTGGCAAGGCAATTAATTACCGCGAGTGAATTGAATAACTCATTCGTCATGCGTCCATCGACAGTAATCTCATCTCAACTGAACTCAGTTGAAGCTCGAGCTGAATGGCTTACGTTTGATTATTTGGCGAGAAACGCTCATGCATAGCCAATGTGTTTGTCATATGATTCACAACACAATCGCGCAAATAGCAAACAAACAAAAAGAGCGTCTATTAATAAGCTCTCGCGCTCCGACGACATTTTCCGAGCCTGTCATGTAAGCTTCTTTCACATTCCTGCCAAAAATTCGTACGCACCACTTGGGTGTCTTTGCTTTTTGTGTACATTGTACGCTCTTTCATACACAATTTATATTTTTAGCCACTGCTTGTAATTATTCTATGAGTCGCTGGGAGACGTGATGTGATGTGTGTTTACCTCAAATAAAAATTCACTTTGCAGCCAAGCAGGCGTTTGTCAATCGTTGGCTCATTCAGCAAGGCGCAAATGTAAATACGCCTGCATGTGATGGGCTTATTTACATTCAGAGACAAGTGAAGCCAAGTCAAGCTGACCAAGCAACCAGCAGGCAGCAAAATGTAGTTAATCTGATGCAATTAATGACAGAACAAGCGAAATCATCGCATCGCATCGCATGTGACGAACATGTGCGTTTATTTATGTCACAAATAAGTCATCTTGCACCCATCTTGCTCCGAGATACTAGCTTGCATTCGTCCTACTCTTGCGTTCACTTTGCATGCGTACACAATTGCTTAATGTTGCATTAACAATCTTGTTTGTTGAGCCGATTTTTGTGAATTCGTAATTGCTCACTGCGCTGCTTGTGCTTGTCTGCTTTGGTCTTGTTCACTTGATCACTGCCGAGACAAAGTTTAATTGAGTGTTTATATTATCATTAATATAAATCATTCTCTCATGGCAATAAAATATTTAAATTAAATGGCGCTTGCGCTCTGAATTTAGGCCTTGAGTTGTGCGTCAGTGCAGCTGCAAAATTTCGGTAGCAGATTTCCAATTTCGGTAGCAGAGTCCGCAGTTAATAACTGTTCAGCTCTGAACTGCTCTGCAATGTTCTGAAATGAAATAAGTGTGCATGAAATTCGTGTCTGTTACGTTATAAGAATGCTGAAGAAAATCTACGTATGCTTGTGTGTATATCTAGATACGAGATGACCATCAACGCGAACGGTAGCTTTCATTGCTCCAGGTTTCGAGCTATGAAATCATTCATGCACGGCGAATACTCGAATACTCGGGCAAAAGGCAGGCAACTCAGTCAACTCAAGCGTTGATTAATTATCGGTTGTAAAATTTCGGCCGACTAGGTAGGCTTTGTGAAAGTGCTTGTTCGGTGCGTTCGCGTGTGTACTTCTTCTTCAGTACATTTTCTTCGCCTATAATTAAATGAAGCTAATTATACTAACGATTTTCCACATCGACATCGGTTTTTTGCTCTTGCGTTTGCCACTGCATCGCTTGATGAGATGCTCATGCGGTGTCTTTCGTTCGTACTTTATGCAGTGGTTGTTGATATTGCTCAATAGGTGTTGAGACATCTCGGCGCTTGACTGCATTTACATGCACGCCATAAAGTGCTGCACTAGCTGTATGTTGTGCTATAAAGTGAAAACTTGCGCGGTTTCCTAAACAAGACGCATATTACGTATAGTAAAGCTCTGCTTATTTTTTGACGATCCACTTGAACTCCAGGCAATGCTATGAATGATTTATAGTTCTTAAAATTTGTCCATCCTTTTCTAACTTAGGGTTGCGTACTACTTTCTTTGTTTGCACTAGATTTGGGAAGACGGCCTGCAAATTTGAGACGACCAATAGTCGGTTGATCCTAAACGGTCATAAAACCTATAACTGGGTGACACAAACAGACAAATATTTCAAGAGAAGATTCTATATCTTTAGCGCCACATGTTTGCCGTTTTTACACTCTGTAAAGTCTGTCTTAACGCCCAAAATCTTGCACCCGGGCGGAACGATCGGTTTGACACTTTCAAGTGGATCGTCGAAAATTAACCAGAGCTTTACTGTACGTACATGTGTAGATAAGCAACAAAACAAGTTTTCAGAGAGCCAGCCAGGCTTATGGATATAGCTATGGCTCGTTGGTGATTTGCATTGAGGTGTCAAAAGTAGGCTATACACCCACAGGAATCGCAATAGTAATGCAATAGTAGTAAGACATTGGCTGTTTAGAACGCGAGCGTACGATTATGATTCCCATAAACGTTGCCAGCCAGCGCCAGCGCGTAAATGAAAACAGATGAAAAATACGCATTCGTATATTTATTTCAAGTTGAATGTTGCAATCGCCGACCGTTTTTACGTTTATTATATGGCAATAAATGGGTATTTTATGCATAAACAGCTCGGCTGCGGCACGTGGGCGAATTGCTTACACTTATATTACGTTATGTTACTCTCTTGTGACTTATGTTTCTAATGCTTAAGAAGTAGGTATTATTCAATTATCAACTCGCCGCAGATGGTAGGTGCTTGGTTGCTTAATTGCTGGTTTACGTGCGAAGTGAATCGAGATTGAAATTGAAAATGAAAATATCAATGAGAAAGAAACACAATTCAAAACTCTTCGTATTCGTATTCTTGAAATCGATTTCAAAAGTCTTAATCGTAGGCGAGACACAACACACCTTTCAAAACCAAACGAAACGAAACGAAATGAAACTTATTGTTATTATATTATAGGTAAGGTATTTCATTCGATTGAGTCGACTTACTGTTAAGTCATTATTTTTATAGGCTTTCAGCTAGTCGCCTGTCTGAATTGTTCAGATGGCTGGCGTACAATAAAACAATTTAAACGTTCCAAGCTAAATTAACATTGCTCGACCGTGAATGCCAAATCTTGGCCATTCATTATTTATTAGCAAGTTTGGCTGGCTGGATGTTTAACGAATGAGATAAATACTTTAGCGTCTCGTCCATCTACAATGCTAGATTTTTGACTAGTAATGGCTGGCTTTATAAAGTTCTTATTGGGAAAGGTCATCTATGCAAAAATTTCAATCAGCGTCTGACTCTTAGACTGTTTTTTCATGTTTTTGTCATAAAAACGTGTAAAAAGTGTCAAATCATTCGCGAACCAACTAGGTATCAATGGAATATAAATTTTATATTGATATTCACGAATTCAAAGCTTAAATTGTGCCAGCGAAAATAGCAGAACAACACACGCGCTGAAATTTGAATTCCGGAATGTTTCAAACGTTTCTTTTTGTTCATTAAGTATTTATGTTAATAATGAAATAATTTTTATCTTGGAATTTGTGAAAAATGTATTCAAATATGTACATACATATGAATGTGTCTTATTTGTATGTCAGTGTGATAGCAATATTAACTTTGTTGTCTGTTTGTTTCAGGTAAGTGTTTAACATTTTTGCAGTTTTCTCGATTGGCCATGACTTTTCCAACTTGTACGTGAGTACACAGCACGTGGATGCAAGTTTTTCATTCTGTCATCATTGTGCGCAATTATGCAATCTGTATTTTTATCCTTCGGCATTCAATTCAATTGCATACATACTCGTATCCGTACTTATATTATTCATAGGCGTAACAAAGATGCGCTGCGCCGCTCCTTTTTGGCTCAACACTTTTGGTGAGAGTGCACCTTTTAACTGTCCTTCGCGTACGAATACTACTGCATACCTACTCACGCGCTTACGTACTACACTCGCAAGTAAGTACTCCACTCTCGTAAGAGAGATCAAGAGATGCGCGACTTACTCGAGCGATCACGTGAATGTACAACTGCTACGCGGCGTTACGGTGCGCGTATGCGCCGTAACCTTGGCTGTAACCTTTACAAGGCCACGAAACCAGCCAAGAAGAAGCGAACGAAACCAGTCAGCCAGCCAGCGAACCAACGGGCAGCCAACAAATCTTTTCCATTTCGTCGCATTTCGGGATGCGTTTCGTGTGTATGCAATGTAAATAATATGCGTGGAATGACGATCTATTAAAGTGTATAAGTATAACTGTTTTAAGCCCAGACGGCTGGCTGCCGCGTTGCCCGAAGGTGCGCATCGAGTTCACTGCAACTTCAGCTCCTTGAGTTGACTTCGAGTTATCACCAGCAGTAGCGGTGGCGACGAGGATGATGATGTAAAAGCCTGGCCCAGCTTAGGCTTTTCATGCCGAATTCTTCGTCCTCTGAGCAAGCAGATGCATAAACCAGCTTTTATTGTGTATTTATTATCATCGCCAGGATGATTTCACCTTTCACGAAGCAGTCGCGATTCAGGACGGGACAGGACAGGACAGGACACAACAAGTTCATGCTCGTGGCGCACTGGGCTAACAGCAAGCGATGTTGCTATGCTACCAATGTACAATGTACTCGCTCTTCATCGTGTCTTCTTGTTCTTGTTCATTTCAATTCGCGTTCTTCAGGTTGCTGATCGCGGGCCGGAGTCTGGCGCTGGCTGAGAGTGAGTGTACACACTCTACTCCACTCGATCAGTCGTCGTTGTTCGGTCGGTGGATTTTTGTCTCTCTGTGCGCGATGTTGTGTTGTGCGGTGAGTAAATGTGACGACCTCAGGTAGATACGAGGTAGGTTGGAAACCCGGTGCGAGGTGAAGGTCGCGCGCACGTCAATGGGTCTCGCTGTTTGTTGCCACGGTGACTCTAGGGGTCGCCGATACTATTCCTGGCTCGGCTCGCAGGCAGTACGCAGACCAGGAAAATTCGAACGATTCTACGCCAACAACTGTGCACGCACATGCATGTCGATATGCCATGCGAATGTCGGATAGGTAAACGTCAGAGAGCATGCGATGCGATGCGATGTGCATCCAGCGGCCAGGGCATGCGACATATCGATTAATATTTACTTCCTTGTGCTACTGCGTTTGTTTCTTCGTATTCGTCTTTACCTTCGCCTTCGACTTCCTGCCAATCTATGAGCTGGAAATTGCGCACTTGATTCTATAGGTATTTCTCCTTAAATCAGATTCGATTTAATATCAGGATACAGAATGTTGAAGCGTTGACGACTTGTTGAGTTGTCATCATCATTATCATCATAGCTATATCGTTATTATTGGGCGATTGTTGTAAGGATTCATTAATCAAAATTCGGTATGCGCCTCAATGATGGTGACAGCTGTGCATAAGAATGTGCGTTGTGCTTAAAAGGCTACGAGGAGGTCAGTCAGCGACAAGCGCGGAGCAAAGAACGAAGAAATCGATTGGGAAGTGCCAAAATATGTGTATAAATAAATACACTCAACAGTCTACGCAATTCCCTGAGGTGCTGCGGTGTAGTGTGATTCGTTCGTGTGTGCTGGCAGTAAATTAAAATCGAAATTTTCTCTTCGCTTCGTCGGTAACTGAGCTGCGCCGATATTTCATTCCGGCTACCGTGCTACTCTCGTCGCTGCAAAAAGTGTTAATTTTTATTTGGTGCCGAATGCACACTGAGCCAAGAAATAAAGAACCAAAACGCCACACCACACTACATTACTGTACACTTGGCAACCAACCATCATATCACCAATCGCAATTGCATGTCGACAAATCGTATCTCAATAGTATGTACAGAAATAATTATCCTCTTTGGTGAAATAACTTCTCTTCTCCTTTTTTGGATTTTGTTTTGTTTTTGTTAAGTAACTGGAGACTTGTCGGAGAAGCAATAAGAAGTGATCAAATGGCTTCCTCTTCGTATTATTCTTTTGCTTCTTACTATTATTTTATAGTGAAGTGTAGTCTGTCTGTCTAGTACCAAAAAGGCTATTGGTCGAACAAAGAATGATTCTTTGAACTTTACGCCGTGGATAAATGTTCAAAGGAACATCAATCGCTGCCAGTTTAAAGACGGACGGAACGTACATAATTGCACGTAATGAGGAAAACATCAAATCAACATCAAACAGAAGTTGCTGAGCTGAAGAATTTCGCTGCATTTATTATAGTGTTATAGTGCATTTGACTTATGTACTTATACTTTTTAGAGGAAACAGGTTAAAATGTCTGTACCATACGATAGTGGATCGTACTTATAGGTTGAACGACGCGTGCATATTATAGTAAGAGCACCACTACATGAGTAAAGAGTTGTAAGTCTTTCGGAATAAATAATGTACAAAAGTAATGATAGTGACTAGCCAGTAGTCAGTAGTGGCTGCTCTGGTCGGTCGCTTGGTTGGTTAGTTGGCATAGCATTGCTTAAGTTACGTAACACTGCCAGCAGCCAGCAGGAGCGCATCTCTCTCATTGCTGCTGCTACAGCTGCTGCTGTCGAGCGCTTGGTTCCTCGGTCGGTCGGTCGGTGGGTAATCGCGGTGCCCATTTATCGCGAACGCCAACTGTGCCGCCGATAGCAACACACTCATCGCCGTCGGCCGTAGTATGCCATGCCATCCGGCTCCGCGGAGTTCGCGAGAGACGCAACGCAACGTAACGCATTCTCGTCTCATCTGGTCGTGGCTGGTCTCAGGGCGCAATCGCTCAGTTGCGTTAGTCTGTCGTTGTGTCTCGACCGAATGCCTGCCGCGTAGAGAGACGGCTGGTCGGCTCTCTGCTGCTGCCCCCGAGTGTAGCTGCCTGCTGCGCGTAGCGTACAACCGCCAGTCAGTCAGACGCTAGACTAGACCGGAGGCGGCACTCGTGCTCGCGCTCGCGTACATTCAGCGTAGTCGCATCGCGTTGGTGTACCATACACTTCGGGCTGGTACCGGTGTTGGTGGCATCTTTGCACATTCTCAGAAACACGCCAAGCCGCTGTCATCTCGCACGTAAGAGAGTAAGTACACGCCTAGGAAATGCGCTGCCAAAAAACTTGCTTTATTTGTTGCTAAGACGCGAAATGCGCGAATAACAAACATATTTCACCGAAATTTAAACGTCAATTGTGTAAGCAACCATAATACATACTCTAGTAGAGAGTATAATAGAAGGTGGTGATAGAGAAATTGCATACATCGAGTTGAGTTAAGTTTACCATGCATGCCATGCACACATCCTGGAGTGGAGTCCGGTCGTCTATTCGTAGAGCCGATTGCGAGTTGCAAGTTGCGAATTGCGATCGGCAAGCCGAGTGGAAACAAATAAACACGCTCTCGCCGGCCGGCGGAGTCGCGGATCCTTCAACACTTTCGCGTCGCCAGTGCGCTCTCAGTGTTTTGCTCGCGAGGTTCGATGCGCGAAACCGATCCGCGTCTGGTTCATCTTCGTCGTCGGAAGAGATGAGATGTTGAATTGAGTTTTAGACGCGAGCGCGAGTGTACCTACATCAGATTCTTTCCAAATACCAACCGACATCCTTCGTCTCTTGATAAAGTCACACGCAACATAACTCGTTTGCTTTGCTTTGCGTTGCATTGCATTGTGTGGACCCGAACCGGTGGCATTCTATTGTGCGAATAAATATAAGAAAAGAATGATTAAGCACGCCAAAGAAATTGCATTGGAATTCCATTGATACACATGTCGTGGATTTATTTCTACTCTTATTGCAAGGTATGCACTCAGTCTTTCGTTATTGTACGTAATATTTATACGTCTATTTAAATAATATAATATAAGTAATATAAAAGCTCGCTTTTCTATTCGCGATATTATTGGTATATGAATCTTCTAGTACCATTCATTTCAAGCATTATTTAAACGTATTACATGCGCACATTGCACTGTAAAGAGCTCTGTGAGCAACATGCACGCACACTCATTTCATTTCGCATTTCTACTCAATGTCAATAATACGTGTGCTTGTTGTGTGACTGTAGCAAAGCACGTAACTCAACGTAACGCAGTGGAATTGCATGCATTGCATTGCAACTCGTCTACAGATGTTGAGCGCGAGCAAGTGCAAGTCCATTCGCAAATGTCCTGTCCGCTTGGCTCTCCTCCGCGTGCGCCGTGTATTTTTATCGTTGTTGCCAAGTTGTTGAAAAAGCACTTAAATACCTAAATACGGCTGGAGGAATAGAATAGAACGAACGTGCAGTATGCGGACGCATATGTAGACTCGTCATATTACGGATTTTTTAAAATTTATGTGTGTATTATGTTGATATGTCGTTGGGCCAGCTAGCAGGCTATGGTTTCTTAAGCATTATGTGTGTGCATTCATTTCGAAGAGGCGATGGAACAAATAAACTACTAGTACTTGTATTGTAGTGCCGTATATGGTACTTGAGGTTAACTCGCAACAATTTGTAAATCGAGTTGACATCGCATTTGCACGCAAAGTTTCGCATTCTTCGGCCGCGGCGTCGGCGGTTATCTTTCATCGGGAATGTCGCCCGATGCTTGGTCTCCCTGGTGACCTGGCGTTTGTTTCATGATTAATCGGGGGCGCGTTTGGGTGCATTGATTATCATCCAACCACAGCCATAACAATCGTCACCCACCCACCAGCCAACCAACCAGAAGAGGTCAGCTGAAGGTGATTGACGAAAGAACAAAACATCTTCGAGTTAACATCGTGTTGTGTTGTCGTCGTGTCGTTTGTAGGAAATCTTGTTACCAAGTGGTCAGGATCAGGATCAAGATGAAGGTCTGCAGAGCAGAGTTGGCATAAAATAATGTTGTATCTTGCAAAGTTCTTATTCTTACATGTATTTATTAAAAGTAGATACGTGCCTGTAAAGTGCATACATTCATACATAATGCAGAGCAATGAATGGTGCAAACATTGCGCTTTTTACTCGCGCATTCGCATTCAAGATCGCTCGCTCGTTCGTTATTCAATCAGCTACTCGAAGTGTGTTTATAAACAATTCTCTTTGTGATCTCGCCTGAACGTGAGCTAACAATTTGCATTTCTCTAGCTGGATACATGGCTGAAGGGAGCTGTAGTTGAATA
Source organism: Aleochara bilineata (assembly GCA_003054995.1). Lineage (NCBI taxonomy): Eukaryota > Metazoa > Arthropoda > Insecta > Coleoptera > Staphylinidae > Aleochara > Aleochara bilineata. The sequence continues at coordinate 87,007 of NBZA01005575.1, read as the reverse complement.
GAGTGTTTAGCATAAAAGAATGGAGATGGTGATTCTTGATTTGTATACGACCGCGACGCGTGTGCTATGTACACGCGTCAACCTCAAAATTTTTAAAGGTTACCATACGTTTTCACGTACGTACGTATGTATGTATTTATCAATAAAACACATTGAAGTATGGTGTAGAAGTAGAGGCAGAGGCGAGGTAGTGTTGACACGATTATAGTGTTGACTCAGTAATCTCAGCTGTTCGCCAATATCTGGCAGCATTATCTGCCGCCTGGATTTATGAATAGTGCACGTAGTACGTGCATGAATTTATTCCATCGACTCGGCTCGGCTCGCGCACTCGAGTGAGTGATGCAATTATCGTCTATTTATCCTTTCCTAGTCGCATTGTAGAGATGTTGCATGCTTTGCACTTGCGCTTGCGTTAAAGTGTCTGGCTTGGCCTGGCTGGCGTAATGGAAAAGTTTCACTTGCAGACGTGCGAGCATCGTATAAGGACGACGAATGCAATGCAAATGGACAATTAGCTATTATTTGCATGTGGCGTTCAGCGCATTGCAGTGCAACGCGAGTGATGGCATATTTTAAGTGCCAATCGCGCAAAAAAGGTATTAATAACATGATTACAGTGCACTCGCGATTGCGCTTGCAGTTGCGCTGTATTAATATCACACTCATATATTCGTGACAAATGCTTATTAATCACGGTACCGGCTGCGATATTATGAGGCCTTCTTTATTTCTTTGTACAACTATGCATATTCTTCCTCCTTACGTGCTGTGGTTGGTATAATAGTGTTGTGGCCAAATGCAATAAAACCCTCATACGTTAGAACTATAAACGCCTCAAGGTTAATTGGAAAAATGGTTAAATTTAGTTCTTATCGCCGGCGCCCAACGAACAACGAATGTGTTCGAAGAAAAGCAGTTTTCACGTTAAAACGTAGCAACATAACAGACTAAAAGAGAAAAGAAAGGGTGGAGAAACAAAGAAAACGAATTAGAGTTGTGGTTAGTCAGCCGAGTGAGTGAGTAAATCGATAATTTAATTCTATATGGAATCTATTGCAATATTCATAGAAGTAATAACAATGAGTAAAGTAATAGTATTGTATAGTAGTTACTTTACCTACTTGCTACTTGTTACTCGTTACTATAGTCTTGTTACGTGATTCATTCAAGCATTCAACACACTTTTTTGCCTTTAAATTAATTTCCACAACACAACAGAAATAGAAACTGCACTGCGGTCGCTGTTTTATTTCTCCACTTTTAATGCGTTTGCAGTAGCATAAGTATGTACTGTAGTGTAGTATGATAGTTAGATTAATGTTGTAGTGTGTATTGGAACGAATTCCATGTACAGACAGCACAATGCAGAATTATGTTATTATATTGTTTGTTATTGCGTTACGTAAGGTATAGCAGTACATATTAAATAAAATACGAAATGATAATCAGTGAGGTCGGTGAAATGCTTCGGTCTATTATCGCGAAGGATACGATACGACTCATTTCTCTCCGGCTTTTAATTAAACATTGCGTGATCAGCTTTAATTTTTTATTAATGCATTGCATTTCATGTATTTCTGAACATGCCATCATACATATGAATATTATGTATGTACATCTGCAGTCAGGCATCGTTATTACTGGGAATACATTTCCAATTACAAATTTCGGTTTTGGTTGTTTTGATTAAAAAGCAATCAAATTTGCAATATTACTGAATAAAACTGATTCATGCTAATTTTTACTTGTGTGCGTAAATATTAATTAACGTTTGGTTAGTTTATTGGAGTTTTTATTTAATTTTCGTGGAAGAATGGCAATTATAGTTATTTACTTATTTATGAATTGAACGTGTGTTATTAATTTATTATGTTCAAGTACAAACGTGCTTATAAATTGTAGTAATTAATGAATGATTATTAGCAACAAAAAGGGAAAATACCGCATCGTTATTAACTGTTTTACTAGCATCGTAATTGTTTAATTGGCCCAGTCAAGATTTTATTTGATAAATTATGAAGAAAAAAAATCAAAAAAGGATAATTGGAAAAATGTAGGATATTAAGCTTTAAAATGTTATATAACAATGGTTTATTTTCTAGGGATTGAATGTTATTAAAACTTTCTGAGAATTCTCATATACCAAAATATTGTTTATTTGCCATTTCCTATTAAAATGCATGAATACTGGCAATGACATTTTGCCAATCTATGTATAACATTGCGCTAATTGATTGAAATGGATTACACAACGTAACATTTTAAGTAGAAAAATTAAATGAATTGTACGAACCGTTTGGAGGTTTCGTTAATCAGATTGTGAGCACCTATAATACTTGGGAAGGCATGTCTTTTTGGAGCAATCTGAAGGAGATTATAGTCTATCAACAATTGCAAACATTTATCACGCTTAGTCGCATTTATTTTCGGTATTCCTGACATTCGCCGAATGCGATCACGAAACGCAATCGCAATGGCAATCACACTCGACCGCTTCTGCTTTGCTGCCGCTTTGGCTGGCTAGTTGTTTGCTTGTTAGTGAGACAATTCGCATTGTCGTCTTTTCTGCGGATTGTCAGGCTCGAATGCTCCGCAAGCAGGTATCGGACACCCGTATAGTCTACCATCTACCACGTATGGGATAGGGATAGGATGTTCAATTGTGTAGTATTTACGCGCCGCGACCTGACCAAGGCCAAGATGAGCACGACGCGCACGGCCAATGCATTAATTCAATTACGGCTCGTTCATACGCTTACATTACTTGTTCTTTCCTTTTATTTGCTACACTGCACAGCGCAACCAACACAGCTTAGGACAACAAACAGCCAACGTGCACGATTCTTTGGTGCAATCGACCGACCGACGCGCAACTTTACGTTTACGTCAATTGTAGTATTTTACTCACTGGAATATTGATTTTCACGTGTTTATAGTATACTGTTTCCGGAGTGGCAAAAACTGTTTTAATTCCTTTTGTTTACGCATATTTTTGTTTTTGTTCTTGTGAATCACTTTTTTTGTTCACCATACGTACACATGAAGTAAGTGTTAATCACAACAAAATTGTATGTATAATAAAGCTTCATGGATGTTGATAGGTCGCGTGATATTTTTATACATAAATATCAATAGAAATATCTACCCCTATTGTGCGGTGCGGTGTTGTGTTGTGTTATATGACGACCCTTCGTAACAAAGCATCCATTGTCCTGGAAGTTATTTTTATCTCCCGTCTCGGGGCAACCCGATGCTATTCATTAAGGCGTACAGGTGTTTCTCAGTGAATTCCTCCTGCGCTTACTCTTGCTTTTGCCTTGACGATATTGACACTTGGACATGGACGAAATACCACGCCGATATTTATCCATTTTTCATACGCTTTCATACTGTTTTGTTGCAGTGTACTGTTATGATTATGTTAATTAGAAACGAAATTAACACATTATAAGCAGCCCAGCCAGCCATCTCATTTGCTGCATGCGTGTCCGGAATTAATTAAAATACGGTAGCAAATGTAACAAGTGCGCGCGTTCAATTATCATTAGCAAGTATTGCGTTTTTGCTGTACCTACGCATGTATCGTCCTAATGAACAAACAAACAAACAACATATTGTCAGTTGTCTGTTTGTATCAGTATTGTATTATGTACATACATGATTATTCTTATTTTTGGTAGCTACTAATAAATACATTCCATTGCGTGTGCAAAGGATTTTTTTTACTGTGGTCTAATTAATTCAGACGTTCAGTAATGCCAAGGCAAGACAAGGTGGGTCATTTGTATTTGTATGTTGTACGTTGTTCGTGCCATTCCACTCAATGCCGAATTTATTTATTGACGCTGCTCAAATAAAGTGACAGACGAAACGAATCTGAACGAAATGAAATGAAATGCTGGTGACAAGAAAGAAACCTTTTGCGCAATTTCGCTAGCGAATTAGCAAATGAATAGTTGGCGAGAGTTCTTTTATGAAGAAAAAAAAAGAAAGACGTTTAGATTTATTGGTGGAAATGTCTCTTGCTTGTTAGCTGTCAGCCACACTATCATTTAATGGTTACTGATATAATATATTAATTACGCCCAGCTGGGAACAATGAATGCATGTAAATGCAAACGAGGGCGATTTACATTGCAATTGCAATTGTGCTTGCGCATGTAACATGGCTTATTAATGGTAATTCATTATAATTTATATCAAACAAATCATATAAACTGTTTATGTAAGATGTGGTGGTGTGTGTTAAGATTTATTTGATTCCCGGAGTAATTTGTACTGATAATTGCGTGGGAAGCACGAATTGAGGTGTGCAATCATATTGCATTTTTTCGTTTTTTATTAGTTGCCTGATCAGTATTTTTTAATTACTTTGTCACTGATAAGTAGCAATAAGTTAAAATTGGTATTCTCTCGTTTTCTTATCAGCATCAGGGCATTAACAATTAATCTCAATTAAATGAGTATATTTATCAATGCAGTGCACTTAGCATGTGTTGTGTGCTAATAATAATGCATATCTACCTTGGTTACAACTATCAATTAAGTGGCCAAGGTTAGGATAGAATATTTGCTCAGAGAGTACCTACCGTACTCAGGTTCGTGCCGTGTGAGTATGCGTATGACTATGGTTTATTTGCTCGTGAATCGATGTGCATCGACCGCCACCGCTGCTTGCTCGACTCAATTCAAGTCACAATCAACTCGCCATACATGCCACTCAACTACAACACGTTCACGAACCAGCCCAGCAAGGCGGGCGAGGAGAGTCGAGACTTGCTGACATTTTCTATGAATGGCTGCTTAATTTAATTATTAATTATTTGCACGATCATCCATCTCGTATGCGTGCATGTCATGCCATGCTATGCTGTACCTACTCTGCAATCGAATGCAAATTGTCTGAATGCACTCGTTCTTGAACTTCGTTCGTGAGCACGTTAATCTTCGCTTTATAAATAATTTTGCTTTTATATCAAGGTGCATTGTATAACAGGCCACAGTCAAAGATTCCATTCCAAAAAGTTGTTAGTGAATGACTTTACTAATATCTATGTACATTGATTGCTTTTGCTTTGCGTAGCACCGGTTATTATCTAATCAATAAAACTGGAGTTTGTTGTAGAATATGAGTTTTTATATGGTTTTATGTGGATGATCAAACAAAAGCAAATAAAGTATGGATTACTATCGGAATAAATCCAATAGTAGATTAATACTATGCTGAATTAATTATACGTAATGGAAGTCATTCGTTCGTCGGTTGTATCCTGCAGCCATCCTTTCAAGGCCTGTTGAATTGATCACATTCATAGGGTTTGAAAAGGCTTCCAGACGAGTGAATCGAGTCGCTTGCTTGCTTGTTCCTGTGTCGGAATGAATCCAGTGTGGGTGAGTGTAGGTCGTGGGAATGCGCGTGTGGTGGTCGGGACCATTCAAAGAGAGCGAACGTGGTGTATTTAGGTTTTACTACACGAGCGTGCCGTGCTGGGTCGTGGCAGGCTCGGGGTAGGAAACGAATGGGGTAGTGGCTGTCTGAGTGGGGGCGATTCGGGAATTGCGTGGGCGAGCCGCCGGCGGAACCGGGATGAATGGGCGACACTGCCGCTGCGCCCGCCACCGGCACTGCCGTACGGCGAAGCGAGCTGCATTGATTTTACTGCCGCCAAGGTCGGGGATAACGTTCCGGGGCAATGCTGGGTTAGGTTGGCTCGCCGCCCGCACTCACACTGCATTCATTTTGTACGCCTGCCTGCCTCGTTTGTATGCCACCGTCACCGCCAACGCACTCCAGCCACTACCATTCACTGCGAAATGCTTTTTCTCTGATAAGCATTACTTGGCATCGCATCGATCGATCTTTTGAATTGTTTTGTCTGCCAACACGGAACTCGAAAACGAAGGACTCAACTTTTCCGTTCTTTCTTGTTAACTATACATATTCGTGTTTAGTATCTCCATGCAGATGTTTCAAAGATTGTTTATCTTCCGTATTCTGATCTAATAATAAAACTAGTACTAGTATAATAGTAGTATAGCACGTAGTATACAAACAGTATGTACTTTTTGTTTATACTCTGGTTACAAACCATCAAACATTCTAAGATAACTGGCAATTAACTGCGCAGTTTACAAATTGAAAAATTCATGGACAATTATGAATTCATTTCCATTTGAAACTCCATATTGAAATTGATGTTAATCATTTATTTCATAGCTGTTAACCCCACGTGCCCGTAGCAGCTGCATTTTAATTCATCAACTATTATCGTAACGAGCGAGCGTCTACGACAATAATAACTGCTAAAAATATTGCCTGCGCCTTGCACCGCCTGCTGCTACATGCATGGTGCATTGAGCGATAATACACAATGAGTATCGTATACGAATTGATACGAAGCAATGCAACTCTATTAATATCAATTGGCCACAATTGTGTATGCGCTGGCTTTGAAAACTTTTTGATTGTATGCATATCGCATAATTGCCCAGGTCACAACGGGCGATGCAATCTTTGCCTTCATCGTAGGTTAATTCCTATACGGCTATAAATAAATGATTTGTCGATCATCATCATTAACATCAGCATGGTGATGTGATGGTAGCACAGCAGGCATAGCATAGTATAGCACTAAGTCAAAAGGAAATGAAAAGCGCTCGAACGTAATTGAGGGTAGTAGAGGCGGCGGCGGCTCGCGGCCTCGCAGGCGCAAGCGTGGGCGGCAGTGAGAGGGTCAGTGTCAAGGACGCACGTGCTATACACGCCCTATCATTGAACCATCCATAAACGTCCGAATGAAAGTATTCCACTCGTTATTTTGCGCGTAGTAGTACTCTAGTATAATATCAAGTGGTATGTATTGCATTTTCTCGTTTAGTCCTTGGCTGCCTCTTTCACTGTGTATGTTTGTGTGATATTTCAATGACTGGCTCTGGCGGCCAACAATTAGGAGGTGTATGTATGTATATCAAAGCACTTTGGTATGGTAATCGAGATGGGAGATGTCTTGCTATTTCACGTATGCGGTGAAACGAGAACAGCTGATGTGAGTTAAACCGAGTAACGAGTGCGGGTCTGCGCGCGAGTGTGCTCGTTATCGGCGGAATGTGGGAGTTGGTCGCATAATTGTCCTTTTCATCATTCAATATTCATGTCATTTGTAATTCATACGTTTGTACGTTGTATATTTATTTTTATATTGCACCTCATTGTCTACTTCGCTCCACGCCACTCGTTGGTTTCTCTGTGATTGATGAAATGTCACGTCCATGTTGTTGATTCAGCGAACGAGCGAAATTAATATTAATAAGTAATGTAATGAGTGGTCATAGTGTGTCTACGTTTAGGCATTTATACGGCACTTTCAATAGTCGAACGTCGTAAGCTTTTTGTTGTTTTCCAGCGTCGAGTTAAGCTAAAAATAAAAATCAATGGATGTTTTGCATATTTAATCGTAAGTATTACAGGAATTTTTCCACTGGCATAATACAACGCTAAGTAGCGAACGTGAACGTAGCGCGTGTTGTAAACATGCGAAAACGCAAAGGTATTTCGACAATAATATCCGAAAAATTGGCCAGAATGCAATGCGATTATGTACTTTTATTTTTCTTGCGATATTCTAGTGTAAAATAGGCGTATTTAAACGCATAATGACATTGCATTAATAATTTGTATAATGGACGTCGTACATTGTGCGCAAAAAGATAATTATAAGAACGTTGGCGTGATTTTGCAAACATTTATGCGCTGTCGCAATCATTTGCATAAATTACAATTTATTCAACGACAGTTTACGTGCACTACTATTATTACGTGTCGCAATTAAATTCATGAACGCTCTTTGATGTTGTTTCGTTTCCCCTTTGTGCGCTCGCAAATACACACATTGATTGCATAAATGCAGTTATATGGCACTGATCATGAGCATAAATCAGAAACACTTCAGCTCAGTCCACGCCCTGTACAGAGAACCCCCGACTTCTGTCGAGTGCGAAATCTTTTGGAAATGTCGAGTGTAGTGTGGAAAAGTGTCGCGTTTAGTGCGAATCGCGAAAAAACAAGCGACAGGCACCGACTTCAAAGAAAGAGGTTGCGAGAAAAATGCATGTGAAGTGCTGCCAACGCCATTACATGGCAATCAATGTAATTGATGACGCATGTGCATGGATGCATGCGATCCCGACGAACGACTGGATTGCTAGAAAGCGCAGCAATAATTTTTTATCGGATGGTTTTTATTAATGCTTTAATGTGCGCTGCGCTGCGCAGGGCATTGATTGAACTTGAGCGAAGAATGCGTTCGCTGGCCATTAATGGGCAGGCGCGCGTCGTAATTAGATTCAAACAGCTTAATATCATTTCGACTTTTGTACGAATACGATGTTAATTTGTGAGCCGTTAATGATGCGTTTACAAATTTACGAGCTTTTGGTCACGTACACACACCGGTCATTCAGCCGAACAATTTGTATAAATAGGAAGAAATGGTCAATAAGCGTATCTATTGTTCTTGAATATCCAAGCACACAAATGCACATATCGCTCGAGTGCGCATGAAGTCTGAAGGGATCATTCACGAATGTGTTTTAGTACTTTTAGTACTGTTTTATCTACGATATAATAAATCGTAGTTATAGTGCTGGTGCCGTACGACCGCAACTAAGCAAGCATTCATTGGTGAGTCAGTTTTAATTCATTTTGTCTCGTTTTATGATGCAGGTAATAGCTATTGTAAATGTGCAAGCGCAATCGTTGATTGAATTGATTGAAATTCGCTGTTGCTGTTGTTTACTCAAAACTTGCTCAAACACGATTGTTACATAAATGGCCAACGTAATTGTATTTTATGCTTATTTATTCATAATATGCCATAGTTCGATCGTTTCATTTCGTTTCGTTTGAATGCCAATTTTGCATTATGTGCTAAACGTTTATAAGTATATTTATATTGGATCCAGGTTCCAGGCAGTATATGAATATTTGCCAATGCTTACTTGCGCTTACACTTGGGCTAGTGCTTGCGATTGAGTTAACTTCACGGATGAATGACTGAACTTAGTTTACTCAGTACTGGTGCAATTTAACCAACTAACGAATCATTGATACGGTACAGTGACAAAGGGACTTTGCCATGTCAGCTAGCAATTAATTGAGTAGATTATAATAAACATTCATTTTATGTACTTAGTACACCAACTGTAGACGTTCGCAAAGATAATAAAATTGTTCATTTACATTACCTTCCGACAGATATTAAATATGCCAGACGCATTGATAATTAAATAAATTTAAATTAATTAAGTTTGTGTTTATGGCATCTTATTTTTATTTTATTATTGTGTGTAAATTTTATGCCACGTTCTTACAAACTTAACTTCTGATAATTTGTCGTATTTTTTCGTAGTGGTGACAGTTGTTTTTACAAACATTCTACTTACGCTTATCACCAGCGAATTATGGATGGAAATATTATAAGCATGCAAATATTATTCAGTAAATTAGCCAGCTCTAGATAGTATTTTTCTATTCCATTCCATTCGCAATGTTTTTTTTGCACATCGTCATTTTCGGGCTTTCATTCTCAGGCGAACACCCAGAGAGCATCAATCAAGCGTCCCAACCTTGGGCGATAATGCGCTTTTTATTTGCTAGCAACTCACCACAAACGCTCACATTGTATTCTATGTGGATTGTCAAACGGTTTGTGTTTGTCTGTTTTGCTAAGCCACGCTATGCTTTGCCGTACTCTGTGTGGTGATTAACACGTTCTACTCATTGTTAACCATACGCAAATTTAAGATAGCGGCTGGCCATATCAAATGTGTGATAACAATATTTGCAATTATAATCCATTGATTGTATTTCAGTATACATATTAGCATCTTGCTGTATTTGGCCGCGTTTTTTTTTGCTTCGTACGTTTCGCAGCAAATATTTGTCAATTTCGCGCCGCTCATTCGGTGCTTACCTGTCTCGCGTATAAGATGGAACGAACGGTGACGATCATAAATTGTATGTTCACACATTAAAAATTGCTTTTCTTGTATGAATGGTAGCCGTTCCGAGCTCATAGACATTAGAAACTAGCGTAATAGTGACGTGATTTGTAGAGGATAGCAACAAAACGCTTTACTTTGCGCCACTACGTTCTGGCTTTGCGCCGTGTTCTTCAAGGCCGCACCGCGCGCGCAGCTTGTTACATTGTGAGTACATACTATGTTTGTTGTATGTGATTTGTTTAATCAGCGGTGGACCCTGGTGTTCGAGTCGAGTGCAAGGCGAAGGTTGTGTAGCAATAGCCGTGCATAACCTTTCTCAACCGACAACCGAAATACAAGGCTTGTTGCTGTTGCGAAAACTGGCGTAACTGTTATTTCTTTTTTGCGCAAGGTAAAACTTGTTGAACTGTTCTCAATACAATTCGGTGTAAACGTCATTGTGGTCAGTATTTAGAAGACCACAATGCAGTAATTAGGGGACAGGCATAATTGTACACCTAAACTTTCTCAATTGGATACAATCATGTTTTCTTGGTCCAAGTGTGTATTTTGTCGTTATTTTTTTTATTAATGGGTGGTTTTTATTTTTTTCTAGGAGAGTGGTGAGAAGAATTCAAACCGATGATTTCAGCAGGTGTTGAGGGACAAATTCCGCCCTACATGATGACGTACCCGGAACGATGGGGAGCGCCAAAGCAGGAATTTGTGCGCCCCGCACCAAAACCCCTACCATCAAGGTGCGTGCAGTTCTTAACTTTATCTACCGCTGGTGATGCGCGTGGATTACTAATCAATGCCAAGTGCCCTTTGACTTTTACGATGACCCATTTCAGGTATAACGGTGTAAGCAGCACCACTGCGAATGGAACGCGAGTAGCGCACTCAACTCGTCCGATCAACCATCACCAGTCGCATGGGCATGGCCACGGGTCGACACCTGTAAATTTAACGCAGCACAAGAACGAGATGCCCGAGGAGCCGTACTATGCGCCACGCGTCTTTCAGCCGCACACATTCAACCACTATAACCCGTTTTCCGGCCTCTATCAGCCGTACCCAATTTTACGACCGTCTACCTATGTCTCAGCGCCGCCACTATCTCCGCTTGACACGTATTCGCCGACCACACCAACCGGAAACGGCTCGTTCTTGTCACCGCAGGTGCCGTTCAGTAGTCCGCCGCCATCGATGAAATCTGCGAGCCAGACGATAATCCGGGATAAGGTGAAACAGCAACCACCCCTGTCACAGTCGCAGTCTCAGTTCAAGGTGCCTTCGGGCAAGGAAGGCTCGCTGAAGCACAGAATACTGACAAGGCCGGACGATGCACCCATGCAAAGTTCACTGGAGCAATTGCGCGAGACGCGTAAGCGTATCGCAGCTTCCGCAACGGTCGTTTCGCCGCCACGTTCGCCTGCCAAAACAGTCAACAACAATATTGCCTCAACAAAATTCACAAAGGGTTCCCTCATTGAGCTTGCTAACGGCCAGCTTCGCAATGTCGAAGACATGCGGACAGAGGACTTTATTTCGTCAGCCAAAATCTGTCCGGAGTTGCGTCTTGCTGAAAGCACTGTGGTGAAGATTACGGAAAACCCAATTACTGGAACAGCAACTATAACATTAAGTTATAGTCGTGCTCAGGTAAATATGTTGTTTTTTATTTAATCAGAAAAAAAATGTACCAACGAATAAACATTTATACATATGTAAGTGGCACTTCAAATTGCCAGAGGCAAGGTATCGACCTTGGTATTCCGGTGAAACTCGCGCAAACTTTCAAAATAAGTTGAATCACGACAATAATAACACCGTTTGCCATACATAGTTTTAAGGAAATGTTTTTTTGATTGTAGGTTGAAGTCGAGGCGCCCTTAGATCATCCGTTTTTTGTTATTGGACATGGATGGGCCTCATGCAACGTTGATAGGACATTGCAGAGTTACAGTTTGAAAGTTCATCAACTTTGCGTTGGCGATGTGTTAATCTCACTCACGCCACGTGACAACCATTCGTCGGGCATTATTGATAATGAATTAACGATTATAACGACAGCAACATCGACCGCCATGACTGCACATCAAATCACATCCACTGCTAAAGATCATCAGCATCATATGAGTAATATTATTAACAACCACAAAGATAACTATATTAGTTCATCAGCACAACCTGCCCCGATGTCGCCGGATAGCATGCGCAAGCGGCGATGGTCAGCACCGGAACAAATCTGTGATGAAGAAGAACAACATAAACAAAAGCAAAAGGCAATGCGCTTTGAGTGACTGGCCAATCATCGGCGGGTTTAATACACTTATTAGGTAGCATCTAGAAGAGAATCGTTGAATTCAAACACCATTCTAATCAGAATCGTCGAGCGGGGGACACTACTCAGTTTTGTCCGGAGTTTGGCCAGGGAATGTATGTTCACGTTAAGCGGGTAATTGTCGCTGTGTGTCTTCTTTTGAATCGTTACTCGTTTACTATTAGTTCAATGGATATTCAAATATGATAGAATACGTATATCAATACATGACAATATAACGATGAATTGAGCCGATATGGAGTAGTAGACCGAAGCAAATCAAATGAGTTATTTGTTGAGTATTAATTGACGAGTATGCAAGTTTGAAGCGTGAACAATTACTTTAAGATGAATACGTATGATGAGTTGGGCAGCATCGCGTGGCACAAACTCAACCAAGGGTATACCAAGTGCTGCCCTTCGATCTCAAGGGACCCGTGTGATAGAACTGCTTTTAAATGTGAATTCATTAAAAGATCTGTATTTTATTTAGTATGTATTTTCATAATTATTCTTTATTGCACGAACTGACTATTGACGATAGGTGTAGATAAATACCTGAACAGATAGACAATGCACATAGTTTGCAAGAGGGCAAAACATTATCTATAAAAGTGCAAATATCGCTTAGATTGGATTATATAAATTGTGGAATTGTAGTGCAATGTAGGCATGAAAAGTTTAAGATTTATTGCGTGTGCTCGATTACCTACAAGGTAGTTATTGTAATAATATTTAAATAATGTTTATTTCCATGTGAATTCATGGCTGTGATACAATGAAGTATAATGGAATGCGTGACATTTCCCTCCATGTCTTTGAGCCCAATTTAACGTGTCAATATTTTATGCAAGAAACGTTCCTCACGTTTTCCGCTTTAATGTTACTTTATGTTAAATTTTTGCCGCTAGGCTGATTTGCAGTCAATTAAGAATTAGGAGCCGTGGTTACATTTCAATTGTTCGCAGGCAGTTACATAGTTTTCTATTGTCAACATGAGTAAGGTTCATTGCTTTAGATGTTTCTTGCATAAGCAAAATTTCTTTCTTATTGTAGCTTAGGATGATTTATTATGAGAATACTGTAATCAATTTAAATCTCATGATAATAGGTAGATGTATTCATTATATTAATTGTATTAATATTGTAATTATTATGTATAGCTCTTGTTATAATAGTTGCCTGAATGTATCATATCGTTTAAGTGATAATGTTTGATACTTGTTCTATGAAGTCGTTTAAAAGAGGCATTGATTATTAACACAAACTGGACAAAAAAAGATATAAAATTATATCACACCATATAAATGTAGTTAGTGGTTTACAAAATTAATGGTTTAGCTGAGATAAAATTACTGCTGGCGTGGTACTCCTCTAAACTCTATTGTGTTTTACATAATTTAAGATAACTGATAAGTGCCTTGAACATAAACAGGAAAGTAATGTTTATGATAATGTATTAGTTAAGGATGTAAATGGAAACAGTGCTAACAAAAATTGTACAGATATTATTTTACATATAATTGTACAGTGTGCCATTGTTGTTAAAATGTTGCAAATTATAAGGCCGGATGGCGGTGCAGTCAAATCAATAATGAAAAATATAATTTATAAATTATTACGCTGTACATTACTTATGGAATTACTTAATGATTTAAAATATTGGTACTCCTGTTAGTGCTCTTTATTTTCGGATGGTGTATCAGGGTAACATTAGATTAAAGAGGTCAATTCCGGACAACATTTGGTCAATACAAAGACTGAATGAAATTACTCCAGGTTCTTTTAGCGGAATATCGGGGTCTCAGAAGAGCGAAGAGGAAAATTCCGGACAACTTTAGAAATAACATTTTGAAGTCAGGGGGGACCGAAATATAAATTATAGCTTCCTGTAACTATAGAATCCTCTATGAGTTCATTTAATATTCCAGAGATGGACATAGCGCTCCCAGTCTGTTGGTAAGAAAGATCGGGAATGGGAGGCAGTCTCATACGGACCACGGAGCTGGCCGGTCGAGCTTTGACGGGGCGGGTGGGCTAAGATCAAGCTCAAACTTCATCGAAACGCAAAAATTCAAAATGAACTTTGGACCTCCTCTTTCTTTGATTTGATTCTTTTATTTTCTTTTCTCATCTTTTACCATCTCCTGGAGGCCCTCTTGGTGGTTGGCAGCGTCACGTTGTGTCGCCGCAAGCCTATGACACTTGTAAATTTTTCTCAAAGTGCCATCGGCCCGGCCGGGACTCGAACCCGGAACCTCTCGCATACTAGACACGCACTATATCCACTGAGCTGCCAAACTCTCAGCGATAAGCTTTGAAAAGGGCCTTATAACTCTATAAATGTTGTGAACACTCAAAAACAACCTAAACTACTCGATAAATATCATATATGTACTTACAAATTTTCACTTATTAAACCCTCGCATTGCATCCCAAAGATTTTCATGATACAAGCATCCAATATCATTTTACAATATAAGTCGTTTTTTACTCTACCCCAGTACCTATTACATATTAATGTTATTTGTTAAGGTGTGAATAAATTATATATACTAAACGTTTTAAATAAAACCTTGTGTGATAGTTTGTAAAAAGCCCTCCACCTATTTAAATAATCTTTAAGATAAAGCATATCCAGAGATAACACAGCAAATATAAGCTTATTACCAGTTCGTACCTGAAACTACACATATATGCACTTATATAAGTATTCAAATAATTTACGTACAGAAGCCACAATGGAATATCATAAACTAAATGATAAAGATTTACTCGAGCTTCACTTTAAGCAGTTTCCAAAAGTATGTCAAATTCAAAACTTTTATAAATATAAAGGATTCAACTTCTATCCTAAGTTCAAAGATATTGAAGAGATTGTAGAAAACTTAGAAGTATATGACGATGACATTTGGATCACGAGTTTTCCTAAATCAGGTAAAAATAATAGTGTTTGCTTTTAGAATCCTTTCTAACAACTGTTCTTAGGAACCACATGGATGTCTGAGATGGTATGGTCAATATGTAACAATATAACTTCAGCTGAGGCAAAATTAATTTTGGATAAACGTGTACGATTTTTAGAAGGTTCTCAATCGATTTTAATTGATGATCAAAATCCAGCGCTCGAATACGTTAGAAATTCAACTAAACATGTTATAGAAATGCAGAGGCCACGGTTTATTAAAAGCCACCTACCATGGCAAATTCTTCCTAAAGCAATACGGCAGTTTAAGAAAAGACCAAAAATAATACACGTTTATAGAAATCCAAAAGATGCAGCAGTCTCTTTTTATCACCATGAAGTAATTTTTTATGGATACTCTGGTGATCCGGAACTATTTTTTGAAGCATTCAGACGAGGACTGAGTATGCGAATAAACTGTACACCTAAAAATATGCCTACTTGTTATTTATCTTGTTGTAGTTCTTTGGGGCTCATGTACTGACATTACTAATTCATATTGGGAACATAAAGATGAATCTAATCTTCTTTGTATTGGATATGAACAGATGAAAGCAGATATGAAAGGTGTTATCCTAAAAATTGCCGATTTTTTAAATGTGCTAATAACTGAAGATAAAATGCACGAATTATTGAAACATTTAAGCTTTGAAAGTATGAAAAATAATGACAGCACTAATAACAGAGCACTTGTGGAATATGTAAACCACAGGATTTTAAATAATAAAACTCCAGGCAGTTTTATGCGTAGAGGTACGGTTGAGGGATACAAATCTGCCATGAAGAATGAAACAATTAAAAGATTTGATGAATGGATCAACACAAAATGTCCTAATAGGTTTTTATAAACTGTTAAGTTCAAAATTGGTAAATCTTGAATGTAATACATATGTAAGTACATATTGTTAAATATGTCCATATGTCCATTGTTAAATAAAGTAAAACTTGAGATTTATTGTTTACTTTAAGTTTTCTATACTCAAAAATTGAGTTAAATTAGTTTGCTGTGACATTAAATTAAACGACTGTAGAAATCTAGCAAAATTCTAAAATTGTTAATAAATAACTAATTGAACTAATTTTTGAAAATAATGCTTACCGGAGCTTGTATATTTTTTTGCAGATTGCTTACACTATGGGTTTCTTGAAGTAATCGTTTTATTTTGATTTTGCTCTGCAAATAGCATTAGATTACGAAAGTTTTATAATAATTTTAAATTACAGATACTTACATATCTCATTACTTTCAATTCCATATCCATCAATGCATACGGATCGACGTTATGACATGGAATAATATAAAGCCACGAAGCAACTCTAATTAGTTTATCATTATCAGTTCTTTCTAAATTCAAATTCATCTTTAGCACTGATCGTGGAATATAACAAGGCGAACGATAAATCGTTTTGTTATATGCATCCTCTACCATTCCTCCAACCAAAAGTATATCCTCAATGGCATCAATGTAATAGAAAACTCCACATTCAGTTAAATCCGGCAAAAATCCGCGTTCTGCCTTCAGATAGATATCGTGTAACGTAACATGGCTGTATTTAGGTAAGGTCTTTAGAATATAGACGACCAAATGATAACTTGAAGACTGTAGCATTAATCCTTTTAAACAAATTGTCTTATCTCGAATAAACTCATCTAGGACCCTAATGTAGTCCTCGTCAATATAAAAGGTTTGCATATCAGTCACAGTTTTAAAGCGCGCATCAAAAGGTCGCTTTGTTACAGCGCTAATTTCACCAAAACTGGATCCAGCAAGAAAGTTAATAACGTGTTCAACCGCATAATTCCTATCGTAAAGTTTATGAATTGGTAATAAACCATACAATTCTAGCCTTCGAGTAGATTCAATAGTTGGAATGTAATGACACTGGATTTGCCCTGAAATAATAAAATGAATACCATGACCTTGCTCGCCAATGTCGTAAACTATGGTATTTTTGGGAAACTTTTTGACTACTCCCATCCTTAGAATAAATTCTCTTAATTCTAAGCTAAGTTTTTTCATCCAAGGTACAAAGTAAAAGATCATATGTGGCTGTATATCTGGAGTCAATTTTATCACGTCTTTGCCACGTTTATCAACCTGCCTCAGCTTCCGCTGAATGACTCCATATTCCTCTTCGTCAACATATCCAGACACCCGCATTTCTTCAATAGTTATTCTTAATGCTTTTACCACTGTTTCAAGTATTTGACGAGTTTTTAATTTGCGCACGATCATAGAATGTGTCTGATGCAATGTGTGCATCATTGTAAACAGTAATCTGTTTTCTACATCAATCCATTGTTGATATGTAATTTCAAGATGATTCAGCCCGCGACACATAAGATGTAGAGAGTATACAACTTCATACAAAGCTTCTTGCAATGCCTTTGCAGTTTCGTATACTAAAGCAATGCGTACTTCAGTTATATCTTCAATAGATACAAATAATCGAAGAAAGTAAGAACGAATTGCCAAGAGAAATTGAAAAACTTTCAGCAGCCGTACAAACTTATAAATCTCCCATTGATTCCACTGCTCGGTTAAGGAAATGGCAAAGATTATTATCACATCAGTTATTGAGTATATCAGTATACTAAATTCACAACAATGAAACGGTGATTTGAAGTATCGCTCAAATCCTGTTCTCAGGTATATGAAGGCGTAGGCCCTGATTGTAATGTAAACATGAAGTGCCATTGATAAGACTTGAAAAGCTACCAGTCCTACCAGAATATTGCTGTAAACTGTGTTAAGTTTGTCAAAAAATATTAACGAGATACAGCAAATTATGTTTAACGTATCCAAAATGTATCGAAAAGCGCGATACCATAGAGATTTCACTATATAGTAGCATCGTGCTCGCGATGGTTTTCTGGGCACTTTTATCAACTGGTTATGTGAACTAATAAGTGCCCGGTAGATTTTCAAAGCTCGTTGTCTTGTTAAATTTACTTTCAAATATGGGTTTAATAAATCTAGATGTTTGTGGTTTTCCATTGTTAAGCAGTCCATCATTTTTGTTACTAAATTCAAACACTCGAAAGAAATCATTCTTTGTTCATAGTAACGTACTAAAATCGATTTCAGTTGGTTTTTAAATCGCTTATTTGCTATGCTGTAAAAATCACAATAATATGTTAGATACATTTAATTTGCATTAGATACTTAATAATTTCCTCTTCACTGCAAACTTCTGACTTCAGATGTAAGCCCTTTCCACAATAAGGACATGATAAAAATCCAGAGAAAAGTGTACTGGAATTATTCACAAAATCTATTCGATCTTGAGATCGTGAAATTATCGTGCGATTGCCGATTAGGTCCCATCGCGCATCGGCCACAATACTACGCATTCTCATTCCGTTGTAGCAGGTTTGAACAAGCATATGTAATTGACCAATATAAGAGTTTATATCCGAAATCTTCTTTTTAGAAATTCTTCGAATATATTTACTGTTAAGAAGTACTTTTAGCGCAATATGGTTTACAATATTCATTGGAACCACATTGAAAAGTAGCTGGAGCAATATTACTTCTGCAACCTCTTTGAATGTTCCTTCTAGGTAAAATCTTAACCCAGTAATGAACATTAATGTTGAAGGAATTCCCACAAATGAATTAATGATGATCACAGTCATTGTTAACGAAGATGACAATTTACACAAAATCGGCGTGAATATGCAAAAAAGTAATGATCTTGCAAACATCATGCAAAAGTAGCCATAGATACCAAGACGGAGAAACTTTGCAAAATCTTCCACCACAAGAATAGCAGACATGCACGCAACCATCGTGAATAATATCAAGTCAATCAATTGCGCAGTGATGGTGATAAGTTCTTTAATTTCTTCGTTGGCTTCTTCAGAAAAGTATTTCTTGTAGTTTGTCAAAGTCATTACCATTGTGAAAAGTGAAAGTAGAGCTGACACTTTTAATATCATTGTCATGTAACAGCAGCATGATAGTGAGCCCAATAGAAGAATTAGACAACTCTTCGTGTCGTCGTTTGTAATTGGTATCGCTTGTAACATGATTATTCCGAATATGTAGCCAAGGAGAATCGACATCACTAATCTATATAGGACTAATCTGATGTAGTCCTCAGCTGTTTTAGCATCAGAACAAACAATGTTTGCGGAAAAGATCAAAAGTATTGAAGAGATAACGAACTCATTTCGCATTAGGTGATTAAGTACAATATTAATTTCCTCTTTAAAACTGTAGTTAAGCATGTCCATTTGAATAAGAGTACAACATAGTCCGTATAGAATCATGCCACCAATTCCTAGGCTGGTATGCACAACATATCCAACTAAGCATCCAACCATTGGCGCGGCTATTAGCAAATTACCCATAGCTAACAAAACACTATACACAAAGTAAGAAATGTATTGAATGTTCAAGTTGTGCTTGAGACTTGCATTGGCTATGTATGATGGAAAATAGATGAATTTCAGTAAAGGATACAACGATAAGACGTTGTCCGGAATTATACAAACTTCTGGTCCACATGGTAATGCTTTACTCAGTTGGCTCAGTATTATAGCCAGAACCACAATTGTGCATTTCGGTGGTATAAGAGTACATAATAAGTTGACTATAATTGATATTCCAACAATGCAAACAGCATATAAAGAATACCTATAAAGGGTCTCTTCTTTATCGCTGCAGAAAGTAATATTTCCATGATAATGGCTCGCTAACGTTGGTATAGTTTGCAATAAGCCTAAAATAATCACTGAATATTTTGCATTCATTGTTTGTATTCAATAATATTCACACTGACTCTTGTACACTGACATAAAAAAATAACGGCTTCAAACAAAACTTATTTATAACAATGAGCATAGCTACCTTTATAATTTAATGTCATAGTCAATAACTGACAGTATCCAAATTATTTTAAAGTATCTATATTCAAGAACTGGGTTAGATGAGTTCTCTGCGTTACTAAATTAACAGATTGAACAAATCTTGCAAATTTCTAGAATCAAATAATTAAAGCATATAAATAAATTATAAAATCCTTTAACTGTTACTTACCGAATCAGCTGCTCCTTGAGTTTTAAAACTGTGTCTTTCTTGAAACAAATTCTTCAATTTGAACTTGCTCTGTAGTAACCATTGAATTAAATATGACTACGGACTATTCTATGACTACTTACGTGTTTCATTACTCTATTCTCTGCCTCCATCAACTCATATGGGTTGAAATTATTAGTTGGAATAACAAAAAGCCATGAAGGAAGTGGAATAAGTTCGTCTTTGTACGTTCTCTCCAAATGCAAATTCAACTTTACCACCGCTCGTGGAATGTAGCAAGGAGCGCGATAAATCGTTTTGTTAAAAGCATCTTCAACCATTCCTCCAATCAAAAGTATATCGTCAATTATATCAATATAATAGAAAACTCCATAATTGGTCAAGTTTGGAAAAAATCCACGTTCCACCTTCAGGTAGATATCTTGGAACGTGAAACGGCTATATCTAGGTACGCCTTTTAGAATAGAGCCTATTAATTTATAACATGAGCACTTGAGCATTGTTCCTTTTAAGGACAGTGTCCTATCTTGCAAAGAGTCTTCGATAACATCAATGTATTCTTTCCCTATAAAAATGGCCTTCGTTGGTGACACAGTTTTGAAAGATACATCATAGGGTCGCCCAGTTAGAATGCTAACTTCGCCAAAGCTAGATCCAGTTCCAAATGTCATGGTATTTTGAACACAAAAATTCCTATCGTAGTATTTTTGAATTGGCATTAATCCATACAGCTCTAATCGCCGAGCGCTTTCCACGGTTGGTTTGAAATGACACAAAACATACCCTGAAATAATGAAATAGATACCATTGGCATGTTGACCAATGTTATAGATAATTGTGTCCTTGGGAAAGGTTTTGGTAACTCCCATCTTCATAATAAAATCTCTATATTCAGTGCCAAGGCTTCTTATCCATGGTATATGATAGAATATCATGTCTGGCTCTATGACGTTTGACATTTTCACCACGTCTTTGCCACGCTTATCAATCCGCCTCAGCATCCGCTGAATGACTTCGTACTCTTCTTCGTCAACATATCCTGCCAATTGCATGTCTTCTACAGTTCTCCTTAATCCTTTCACTATTCCCTCAATTACTATACGTGTTTTCAATTTCCGCACAGTCATAGTTTCTGAGTGTTGTAAATTATTCATAATTTTAAATAATAAATCGGTGTCTTCTTCCAGCCATTTCCTATACGTAACTTCCATATGGTGAAAACCACAACAAAAAACATCAAGAAAGTGTACTATTTCATCATAAGCATGACGCAATACCTTTGCTGTCTCATATACCAAAGCAATACGCGCTTGTGATAGATCTTCAATCGGCACAAATAATCGAAAAAGATAAAAACGTATTGCCAGAATAAACTGGAAGAATTTGACAAGTCGTACAAACTTGTATACTTCCCATTGATCCCAGCGATTTGTAATACAAATAATGCATATAACAATCACATCAATCGCTGAGTATATTAGAAGTATTAATTCACACCAATGAAATGGTGATTTAAAGTATCGTTCAAATCCTGTTTTCAGATATATAAATGAATAAGCTCTTATTATGAGAGCAACATACAGGACCATTGGCACTAGTTGAAATGTTACTAATCCTACTAGAATATACCCATTCGTTGTGTTAAGTACAGCAAGAGATGTTAACTTGATACAGAGGATAACATTTAACACTTCTAAAATATATTGAAATGCTTTGTACCATGGTGATTTCAATAAATGATAGCACCGTGCTCGAGATGATTTTCTAGGCACTCTCATTTGAGGGTTTTGAGAATCATAAACATATTGATAAAACTTCAAAAACTTTTCTTTTACTGGACTCTTTTTCAGGTAAGGATTCAGCAAATCCAGATGTTGATGATGCTCCAACTCTAAGTAGTCTACCATCTTTGCTGTTAGTTTAAAACATTCCTTGGAAACACTTTTAAACTGTCGCTGCCGTAGGAAAATTACCTTAAGCTGGTTTTTGAAACGTTTAATTCCGGTTCTGCAAAGTTTATGCTTTTAAACATAGCAATTTTATTATTGGAATATATACTTCATAATGTCCTCCTCTTTACGATCATCTTCCTTTAGCTGAATGCCTTTTCCACAATTAGAACATGCAATAATGCCATAAACGCGTGAATGATATGAATTGTCAATAGTTAATCGCTGTTGAGTCCGTGAAATTATTATGTGATGGCTGATTAGATCCCATCGTGCATCGGTCAAAAGATTCCGAGAAATCATTCCTTTGTAACATCCTTGGACAAGGTAGTGTAATTGGTCAATATAAGATTCGATGTTTGACATTTTCCTTATTGAAATTTGACGAATATACTTGCTGTTCATCAGTATCTTAAGCGCAAGGTTGTTCAAAATAGTCATCGGTCCTGTATTGAAGAGTAATTGGAGGCAAATTAAACTTCCCATCTGTCCAGTTTTGTTTCTGTCTTTCTCAACAAAGTACAGTTGTAGGGCACATAAAAGCATAAATGTTGAAGGAATCGCCACAAATGAATTTATAACAAGTACAGTCGTGGTTAAGGAGCTTGATAACTTGCATAGAATCGGAGAGAATAAGCAGTAAAGAAAGATTCTGGCAAATACCAAGCAGAAATAACCGAAGATGCCCAACCGGAGAAATTGTCCAATGTCGTCCAGAAGACAGACAGACAAACACGAAACAATGGCAAATACGACTAAGTCAATCAATTGCGCCGTCATTGTGATAAACTCTTTGATTTCTTCATTGGCTTCTTCAGAAAAGTGCTTTTTGTAGTTCATCAGAGTTAATACCATACTAAAAACTGATGTTATAGGAGACACTTGTATTACCAGCGCAACATAACAACAACACATCAATGAACCCATTATAATTATAAAACAGCTCTTTGCATCATCGTTGGTAATTGGAATAGTAAATAATATTATATATCCCTTTATATATCCAAGAATAATTGCCACAAAAAATCTATATATCATTGTGAAAATAAACCACTCCCGAGCAGCCATTATTCCAAACTCATATATGAATAGAGCCAAAACCACGAGTACTGCCGAAATTATAGCTTCATTTCGCACTATGTGGTTCAGTAAAATATTCATTTCATCCTGAAACTTGTAGTGGGGTGTGTCAACCTGAATAACTGCACATGAAAGTCCAAAGATAATCATGCCCGAATATCCCAAAGTAGCATACGCAACGTATCCAAATAAGCATCCAATTACTGGTGCAGTTATTATTAAATGCCCCACAGATAAGCAAAAGCTATAAACGAAACAAGAAACATACTGAATGTGACGATCGGACTTGAGGATTGCATTTGCAACAAACGATGGAAGATAAATAAATAGTATGAAAGGATAAAATTTCCTGTACAGATTTAAACGCTCTTCCTTGTTGTCACATAATGATTTGGCTGCTTGGCTTAATATGATAGCAGCCCCGACAATCGCGCACTTGATCGGTATTGGCTGGTAGAACAAGTTTAATATTGTACATGCTCCAAGAAGAGCAACACACAAAAGAAAATAATGTATCCAATATTCTTCTTTTAATTCGGAGACACTGGTATTTCTAAGTACTCCCATGGTTGGTACAACTTGTATTAGGTATATAATCACAACTTTTTTTAGATTCATTTTTTGATCGCAAATATTCACTAACTTTTAATTGACATTGACACATGCATTGCTGCAAGTTAACAATTTGTCCTAACAATTATCAAAGCCCAGCTTTTATTTTACTTTACAAAATACCAGACAACTACACAAAACAAGTGCAAGTGCAAGTGCACTTGGAGACTACTCCCCCTATAATGTAATATTAAGATCTTTTTCCTTTCTATTCATACAATGAAATAAGAACGATTACAATTACTATTTCTCAGAGTAACCAATACACGAAATGATATTTATAAATGTTGCTAAGTATAACATTTGCAACCTACCTTCTAAAAATTCTTACGATCCCTTCATAATGACTATGAGTTTCCAGTCGAATGCACAGCACATCAGTTTGTATTTTGCTCTTAAATACATTATAACACTATTTAATTGAGCACACTATCCCAACGTGTACAACAACCGAATGGTATTGAATACTAGACTAGGTTAAAAATAAACTGCACACGTTGCGTATTCACCTTTACAACTGATAATTTTATATTTGCTAAACGAAGATAAGAAAAAGAAGGAATAATATTTAAAATTTTTAAATTTATTCTTATTTACCATACAGACATAAAATAATATAGTGCATAATGCTTATCGTTATTATTTGCAACGAGAATAAATTATCGTGTATCACCTATAAGAGAGTATGTATGTATATAGAGGGTAAGTATAAAAAGAATTACATAATGATTAAGAAAAAGAAGCAAAATATGATAAACAACTTGGTACACTGCAGGTGTCCTGCACGTTGATGACTTAGTATAAGCGGGCCATCAAATTTTTATCTAATAACTGTAGCACATCTGTAACTGTACTGATAAATATTATAATATTGCATACTGACTAAAGAGGCTATTATTTTCATTAATAATTTTGTATGCTATATTATGTTTTGCACTAACATCAATCTATAATTGTAGTATTTAAATTTAAATTCAGTATCTTTCTTATTCATGTATGGTATACGTTACTTTAAAATAAAGCTTTCACCTGAATTTTGGAGCGTGTATAATTTTATCCTGTGAATAATCATTCTTACTCGAAATTGTCCCAAATTAAGCAATCATTTTTACAAGTCAATTTCTAAAAAATCTAAAATGCCAATCTTACATCACTTTTGCTTAGAAATAGATATCGCTTTATTAATGTCATAAATATTAATATTTCTATTTATACGTAATTTTATACAGAGATATGAAAAAAGAACATGCCATTTAGGGTGTTACCATCTTAAAAGTTCCGCAGAACTCAACAAAATCTTCTCGAATTTTGTTTTAGTTACTCGCGACTCGAAATTTTGTCCAAAATGTTACAAAATTTAGTAACTCGGTTGACTTAAGTGGTCACATAGTTTTGGAAGGCACTTACTACTTGACTTTTGAACACATGAAAGCCTAGTTGAAACTTTACAAACACAAACGCCTACGCTAATCAAAGAGTAATGCCGCAATTTTAGAAATACAAAAACGCCGTAATGTACACAAGCCAAATATTTAGTAATTTATCCTACCCTTATTACCAAAAGCAAATTTGTCAAAGGCCACTTCTTGAAAATACAATTTTGTTATACTTTTGTACCACGCCACAACATTTAATTTTTTAAAGATAAACAAGCCTGGCAGACCCTTAAATGGCAGGAAGGCATAATAATTTCTTTTTCACGTTTCTCTTCTGTTCTTAAATGCTGCGTCCACCTATCTGCATTCGCTAAGTGTATGCTTAAGGTTGTTATCAATCGCTAAATTTACAAGTTATTTTGCTTAATAATAATATATTTTGTACATTTATCATCATATTATGTTATTTCCTCGGTTGTCATCTAGAAAACTACAAGTGAACAGAAATCAATTACAAAGTTGATTCGAATGCAGTTGGCATAGCACTGGAGACTAATTTTAAATTAAATAGATGTAAGTATACTTTTTATCTTATTCGGCTATTCAATGCAATGGTAAGGATGCTATCTGTGATCACCGGTTACCTATTCTGTTCAAACAGCTGTTCTTCTTAATCATTATATAAGTTAAATACATTTGTATGTTCATCACGCAATCAGAATCACTTCATATTTTCACAGGCAGTTGTTGCACTACAAATGATTTCTGATTCTTGCTTGTTTGTTTTCTGCGTTACATACACAACATCTACGAGAATTTTAATCTAGTCTGTTGTAAATTGCAACATTATAACATATATGGTACATTTGGCATAGCAACCTAAAGTAAAACTAAGAATAATTTAAGTTTACACGCAAATAGGAAAATCTTTACTTACAAGCTTCGACCGCATCTGTTTGTTTTCTAATGTACTAATTGAATAATTTTGATTGATACAGAAGCTGACGCTGCGCTATCATAATACTTATTACATACGCGTTTGGTGAAACGCAAACTAAAATAAATAATTAATGTAGCATTACAATTTAGAGACCAGTTGAAATACTGATTAAAAACTGACCTATGTTATGTAAGTGCGGTGTTCCTTCAATTAATATCTGTCGCTATAAGAAATAAATAAGTGCAGTTATTTCAAATACAATTTTATACGTTGACCTCTTTCGGCGCACAAAAATGCGCACTTGTTTGATGATGATGATGATGAAGAATACCACTTTAATATTGCACTAACTCAAATGCAGTAATTTGTTTATACCATTTGCATATAATATATTCTATCTATTTATAGTATTCATCATCGTTTGTAATATTAATAATTCCTAATTATATTAATGTTCTCAATAATATTTATATATAATATTTATACGATCGACACGTCATTACGCTCATTAATTTATGTACAATAATTCAATAGAGTAATGATTAATAACAGTTGTTAGTATAACTATTTGTGAGTGTCAATATTTTTTGCGCCCTATTTAATAATCATTGTTTACTTTTTATCATTTCTCTAATGTTAGTTGTGTTTTGTACATGAGTTTTCTTCATTAATGAAAAGTGACTTTGGTGTACATTCGTATATCAATTTGTTTGTCCATCTGTAATAATCAGGCCTACAAGACTACAAAACAACTATAGCAAAATAATAACTAGATAATTACAAATAAATAAGTTACAGGAATTGATTCGGCATCGACCCAGTGTATAATTATTTTTATATTGAGTAAATCAGAAACATAAAAAAATGCATCTGTACACTAATTAAATTTAAACGAATTCCCTACGGTGCCAAAAAGTATTTAATCAAAATCAAACACATTGAACGCAACAAAATATTTGTAATGTGTACAGGTGCCTGGCTAAGTTCTTACTTTAGAATATTTCATTATTGCAAAATTTGTAGCATATGTGAATCTATTTTGTTTTTGGGCCCAATACATATTTGTCGGTCTAATTAGTTACGTACAGTAATCTAATAATCTATAAGCATTCAATAAACCTGAGCATCTACGAAGAAGTGATGCTTGCTTGCTTACTTGCTCAGTTGCTCAACGCACGTTATTAAAATATGCAAAATGTATCTCATTTGAATTCACTGCTTTCGATAATATGAGGATTGTCGTCGAGCGAATGGGAATGTTGGGTGTACGCATTAGTCCCAAGTTAAAATGTGATGTGATTCTCTACAGTTGTATCTGACATCGTTTTTAAATACGACCACATTTAGTCCTTTTTTTCCTATCGTAATAAAATAATTATTAAAATACAGTATTTTTGAAAATATCCACTCTAATTTTGAATTTAGAAAAATTGTATACATATACACAACAGTCTTTTTTTATACATAGAACTGGCCGAAACTTTGGCTAGATAAATTTTACATTGTTTTATAAAAAGTGTCCAAAACGTTCTAATCTCTTCATCATCGCTAATTCTCTAAATTTTTTCATTCGTTAACAAGTAAAATTAACTTAAAAATGAAGAAACGTTAGACACCACATGATTACTTACTTCCTTCCAGCGTCATTCAAAGGATGCATGCATTTCGGTTCATTTGCAACAAACAATCCGCAACAACTAGTGCTTGCGTAATAAATATCAACAATCGATTAGAGTATGCAGAGATTTGTTACGTGTGTCCAAAAATCATTTGGCGTTGGCAAATGAATAAATACGACGCACCCAGCGAGTGATTCGGAAAATTAATAATAATTTATCACATTACATTTTAAAACGGCTTGCGTTCATTCGCCTCGACATTCCGTCATAGGCTCCATTTTTATGGAAGCCATAGCGTCTTTCGGACGAGGAGTGGTTGAATGAATCGGTTTCACCAACTCATCAATGTCTTCCTGGAAGAGGTTTTCTGGTCGCGGTGAGGTGAAGTTCGCGCGGTTTGGCTTGTAGGTCATGCCGGAGCCAATGCCCACATCCATGTTGTTGCTCATACCCAAATTAAGAGCATTATCCATCGTACTTGATACGGTGAGGCCGAGCGGTGAAGAGATCGGACTCTCCAAGCCGGAGCCCGCAGGACTTATCCGGAGGTCCTGGATGCTGCCCGCCGGACTTGCCATCCGCATGGAAGTCATATGGCTCATCGAAGTCATATGACTCATCGAGGTCATTGGGTTTATACTCATAGGTGGAATGCCATTGCTAGGCAGCGAGACGGAGCCGCAGTGTCCTGCGAGCGCCAGGGAATTCACAAGACTCGCCACTGGGTTCGTATCATGTGCAGTGCTGGCATGCTGGGCAGCAGCAACCATGCTGCACATTTGCTGCCGTAATCCATGGGCAACTGCAGCAACTGCCGCCGCGGCGGCTGCACCAGGAGACACATTGGGATCAGAGCCATTACTACAATTGTTTGTTTGATAATTCTGTACGTTGTTCACATTTTCCTACAGGACAAGAAAAACATACATTTAGTAATCCAGCGACAAAATAATTAGCATTTTTAACTTACATGCATTCGCGGATAACTAATATGAGGTTCTTCTTTTATATGGTGTGAATCTCGGAATACCACTGCACGAATCACACCGCGAATATGTTCGTCCGGCCAGACGCCAAGCAGGATTCTCTGCGGTCGGCCCCTTCCCTTGGGTCTTAAGTCTGCTTAAAATATAGCAAGCAAAACAGAGAACGAATTAAAGCAGTCGGTTGGGATGAATAAATTCATAAGCGCGTGACGCTCTGGTATTGGAACTCACCCGAACCTCCGTCAGCCGAAGGACCTAACATGTTGTGCACTCGGTTGGCGTACAACACGAATGTGGGATACGGTATGTCGTATTTGCGCGCAGCCTGCGACAAGGACAATCCTTCCTTAAGTACGGAGAAGATCGCTTCCGCCATCGTTTCCGGCCGCCAAGACTTCAGCGGGCCTCGCTCGCGGAAGCGCAGATTGTGGACGAGACTCTGGTTTGTGTTCCAACATTTTTGCCACATCGACTGCAGCTGGTACTGATAGCTGTCTGCTGGAAAAATTATTTACAATTAGTATGCAATTAAAACCCAAATATTATGTTATATAAACAAATAGCAAATAGAATAAAAATATGGTAAAGTAAAATATAATCAGTTACCAAAATAAAATTGTTGAAATTCTCTGAAACATAGTAAGAATATTGGTAATAGACATATCACAAAATACAATACAATTTGCTGAAATGATTACTCCTCCTTGTAAAAAAAAACACTTTTTGTTCTATTAAAATCAAATAAATATAACTCTAATTGGAAAACATAATATGATAATAATAACTGATAATCAGCAGCAGTTAAACAATAAATAAGCAAGATGATTGAAAGCTTGAAACTTGAAAATGAGTTGAAACTTTTGTCATGGCAAGTAAGATGTAAATTATAAGACAGTTTAATTTAATTAATCATTATTAAAACAATTGTAAGATTGTCTAATGCATTTTCTTAGAATTGAAACCTATAATGTATTTATTAATAATCGTCGCATCAAGCTTTCAGCAGCATGTATATAATATTGATTGCATATTATGATTCAACTATAGAATATTAATGAATGCAATGTCTTATAAACGATGCGAGCTGTATTATTAGAAATGCATTCCGACAAATACTTGATAATTTGCTGTGTGGTATGATAATTTATTTGAACATCCATTGTGTAGCTCTTCGTTAACAATTGTTTGTTTCTTCAAATGTAAATTATTATCGACTTCAATCAACAAAATTCCACCAACAAATGCATAATACACCGACATTACACTACTCGATTTGTGTATGCAATGAATAATTAAATATTTAAAAAATTAACACAGTATAAGAGTATTAAAACTAAATGAACAATATTCTTTTTTCTTATCAGTAAATATGTCAGTATATCACCAACAACAACACAAAAATGTTTCCTTTTTAAATAAATATTGTTACAAGTAATATCAAACTATTTCATTTTTATTGCGTGGTAAATTATCAATATTTAATTTTCCGTTTATTAACTTTAACACAATCAAATAACTTTCTTAACGCTCATATTCATTGCCCAATGTTTCACACAGAGGAATAAATGATGCCTGCAATACAAACATATATTAAGTGATAGCTTAAAATTGTCATATTTCTGAGTAAATTAAACATTTTTTCATTTACTTATGTAAGTAAGTGCCTGCAGTGCATTGCGCATTTACTCCTCTTAGAGATCCATCATTTACGGGAACACATAATAACAAATAATAATTCAATGCCATTATAATAATGACCTAACAATAATGAAAGTCATTTTAATTGTACAAATAAAAAAATAATCGTCCGTGTCATTTATCGTTTGTTTCCATTATATGATATATTCTATATTATTTATTTGGACGCTTTTGCATGCATGCATGTGTGTTTATCATAATACATATTAACAATTTACATTGTTCATAATATCGCTATTGTTTATTATAGTTTCATTTAATTTAATTACTCATTAAATTATCAAGCTGATTAGAGGAATGCGCTGATATAAAATAGTGTGTAAATTATAAAGAAAAGAACCAGACAACTAATTTGTTGTTACATATGTTTAATAAATGTGAACTTGGCATGGCAGCGGCGTCTGCCGATTACGTTTACTTACTCAACTCCCGGGCTAATACGACATGCAGCGTACGTAAAATAATGAGTAAAAATAAATGTAACTAAACTAAACATGTAATACAATATTGCATGTCAGGGAATACAATCGTATACCACACGCAGGCATTATTAGCTATGTAATTAGATGCATAAATATAGCTCCCGTAAATGCTATTTCGCTATTTACTATATGTGTGTAGGTGCGTGTGTTTTCTCTTCGTAGACTAGATTCTGTAGTCTGCCGACTGACCCTAACAAATTTCCACATAAACATATTTGTTTGTTTACACTTGTATGTGCGTTTGTATGTTCAGTACAATAAAGACAAACACGCATGCACGCATAATGTATGTATGTATGTAGAGATAGATGTATTGTACAATAGCTGGCATAACTAACTAGCAAATTAATTGTAATTAATAAATTTATGTATGCAGGTACATACATACAAATATACAAAACATAGCAGAGTGAAATGTTTGGCCCCCTAATATCCCAGTCTAGATGCTGTTTTCGCTTATAAAATTATGAATAAACCTAATATTGCGTCAATCATATTTAGAGGAAGCGTCGCGACGAGGCGGCCGAAGTTGATCCTATCTAGATTTAATTACTAGCAAAATAACAATTAATGCGGAATGTTTGTAATGTTTACTAAATAATGCGCGTCGCATTAAACTAAATGGAATTGTTTAAATCTTAATTAAAATACACGGTGAAAAGCCATCCGCCCGAGTATTATTCGGCGACCGCTGAAATTACATTCATCTATTAATGCACATATAATAAAACAAACTATGTACATATGTAGACTACCACCTCTAGTCTGGTTAGGTCTACCCTGGTCTGGCCTTGTTGCCCGGATAATCGCGCAGCGACTCGAGCGGTTGCGGACTTGATTAACTAAACATAAATGCATATTCCCTTGACTCCGCCGCTCAACCCAACAAAATCTATTCCTAAGCTAAGCTTCGATAGCACACAAGCTTCCCTTGCTACTTGTTTAGTTTAATTCGCGAGTGAAATATAATTAGGTATGCTCATACCTATAACCTAATATTTATACATAAACAAAGAAGATAATTAAAAATTAAAACAACTCTACAAATATCTCTACGTTTGAATTTAAATATCAATCAGTCTCAATGGAATTGCTCAAGTTTTATTGCTACCTTTATTCTCATTGTAATCACGATTATTTTTAATATAAGTCTTCGTGGGCGAAGCGCGAGTAATTTGTTCGTTCTCAACTTTCCCGCCTCCTCCACCGCCACCGCCATCGTCGTCGTTTTTCGTTGGTGAAGCGTCGCCTGCATTCTCATAGTACAGCGAGACTATGCTGTGCTTCTTACAGAAAGCCCACCACCAACGGAACCCCGACAGACCCGCGAATATAAACTCGGGATCGCGTTGCCGCCGCAGGTTCTCGACGTACTTGAGAACCGCGGCGAGCGACTTCTTAGTGCGGCGATTGTACGGCGACACCGACACATCACAGCAGTACTCGAGCACCGAGTTTTCTTCGACCGCCGTCAAGCCCGCTTCCTCTAAGACAGCCATGCGCTTCGTCTTGCCTAATATGTTATCGTACAATGTACCCTTGGGTATGCCGTATTTCTGGGACGCTTGCGTGAAGCGCATCTTTTGCTTCACCACCGCATCGATGGCTTCCTTCAGTTGATCCTGTGTCCACGTCGGTGTTTTTAACTTTAATAAGGGATATTCTAATAACAAAACATAAAACAAAGAAATCATAAAACAAATGAAGTAAAAGAAAGTAGGAATGAAATGATAATAATAATCAAAGTAAACTAAGAATAAGAAAAAAAGAACTAAAGAATTAAGAGAGGAATAAAACGAACTGAAATTACATTCAGTATGCATCAAAGAAATAATAAATTAAGATGGAAATTAAACAAAGACAAGGCCGAACCGAGCAAGCAAGCCGCGGGGAGGAGGCGAATGTAAGTATAGTCGAATTGAAAATAAATTATTAAGCAGACTGCACACGAGACGCGCGCGCAATGCGATGGAGCGAAATAAAAATTAATCATACAAATGGAGAGAAGAGATTGAAATGAAGTCAGGTTTCGAATAACGAACGAACGTAAGAAGGAACGAAACGGCCACCCACAAACTCTCGCACTCCATATCCAGCCACTTGGTAAGTAGTCAGCGAACGATGAGAAATATTGTAGCAGCAAAGGCGCACACTTAATGCACCAAATCAGCCTATAAAATAAAGCTATAAAATGCGGCTGTTGCTCCAGCTTCAGCTCCTGCTTCTGCTTCTGTTTGCCCTTTCGTCAGCCCTAGCCTCAGTCTTAAGCTTCACGAACGCAATATTTTTAATAAATAACGGGCAAAGTGAATGCACGCGCGAGAAAAAGCTAATCGTCTTTGGGCAGAGTTGAGTATCGGGGGCCAATACAGCGACGGCTGACGGTGGATAGATGTATAGAAAACGAAAACGAAAACAACTTGAAAACAAACATAAAACTAACGAGAAAACTTATCCAATACTAATTTAGCAATTTTTCAAAAAACAGCAGCCCACACGCCTGAAGCGGGCACGACGACAGTTGGCGTTCTTCCCAAATTGCGGCACAATTCATATTTTCGAATTGCATGCATTTATATAGAAAATACGGTGGAAAATTGCTTCCCAAGTGCTTTTCCAAGCTTTTTCTACGCGTACCGTGCCCTTCTTCTCGTGAGCGACGAAAACAAAACATCGAGAAGCACGCGAACGCGAACACGACGATGTCTAATTGAATTTTCATTAAATTTATTTTCAATTAAGCGTCGCGCTGCATGCAGTAAATGGTAAAAAAATTAATTAGTTTTACTTATCAATAATTTAGTATCGAAAACCTTGATTTCCTCCCCAACGAAACACGCCGTAAAGCCAAGCGCACGAACGCACCGCATCAAGCGATTGACTTCAAAAAGCGAATCAATCCAACGAAATAATTGATAAAGCAGCCAGTCGCTCCGAATAATTTTAATTAAATAGATAATAGTTTTAATTATGCATGGTGTGATTATCGGCTGATTCGTATCCGCTGTACAAATTCGATGATTGCTGTACAGTCTACCCTACAACAATATTCCCGTTGCTTATATTTTCGTTGTATGACAGTACGACAAATATGACTGGAAATGTTGCAATCGCTTGTTGCACTGCATTAATGATTCTATTAATTTGAAGAATAAGAATCTCAA
Source organism: Aleochara bilineata (assembly GCA_003054995.1). Lineage (NCBI taxonomy): Eukaryota > Metazoa > Arthropoda > Insecta > Coleoptera > Staphylinidae > Aleochara > Aleochara bilineata. The sequence goes on along the minus strand of NBZA01005575.1, from coordinate 52,781 downwards.
TCAACGATGTTCTAATTAATTTATCTATTTGATCACATATTTGAATTTCAATCTTATGAAATAATGATATTTTTAATTGTTAATGAAATTGCTACCTAGGTGGCCTCTGAGCTCTGCTTGCCTCTGCTTGTTAATTACTCACAGAACAACCAACAACAGCTAACTTAAGAGGTATTGCCTCAAACGCTTCTCAATCTTAATCATTGGAGAAGAAATATTCCTATAATATCGCTACCTACACACGTTATTTCACAATTTAAGAAAAAAACACAGTGGAAACTTTATGTATTGTAGGTTCTTGGTTATAAGAAAATAATTCAATCAATATGTAGGTACATACGTCGAATATAATTTTTGACCCACGTGTATTCATTTCATTCCTTGCCCTGTTCGGCAATCAATTATTATTCGAGTTAATTTAGAATTAAATAGTAAATAAGCTCACACACAGCTGCAAGGAGTTGTGTTGAGTTGAGTTGCATGTAGCATGCCCATACCCATGGGCAGAAATATGCAGCGCGTATAAAGTTGCGTAAAGCAATAACGCCGGATTTATAGCGTTCTCCGAATATGAAATATTATTATGATCTTTTTCCAACAAGCTGCACACTCACAGTCGCTCCGCTCCGACCGAATGAACAAGACTGGCACTGGCAATGCAATATTTAAGAGGCAATTATAAATAATTTCGCACATTATCATATTACAAATGCAATATTTAATAATTAAATTATACGAGGCATATGAATATCAATATACGGCCTAGCGAGAGATTCGTGATTCTATAATAGATTCTTTCAACTTTCCTTTCTCATCTCTTTAATTATTAAATACGATGTGCAATTAATTATGAATCATTCAAGCAAATTGCATATTGGCCCCCGAATGAAAACAACAGCCGCAGTCATGGAATATTAACAACGAGAGAAATTAGTTGTAAATTTCTTATGATAATTTCGCCCCATGGGGTTGGAATGCAATTTCCTGCCTTGCCGGCAAATCGGTGTGCTTGCGAGACGACATAGCAACTTCAGAGTCACTTCACTTCAGCCACAACGCCAACGTGTTTGATGGAAAAACGTGAAACAATGACGAGACGAAAATTTCCCCTTGTGCCATCCGAAATATACAATGTACAATACAATGGGCAAGAGAGTTCAGGCCAGCGACAAGCTGACTCAACGAAAAGTGGACGGAATTAATTATAAATACGTGTGCGCTAAATACATAAGTAATTATCTTATGATTAAGAGTATAAATATTAAAAACTAAATAACGCAGGCTTGAAGTGCACCTGAAGTCCCGAAGAGACAGACCTGAAGATAAATCTCACATCTCAAGACATGAAGACAATGATACGAGTAAAGAAACCAAATATAAAATGTGTATAATCCAGTTGATCAAGTGGTAAAAGTTATAGAATTATATAAACATTGTTAACACTTACCGGCGATCGAAGATGTCGAGGCGCCAAGCCATGCGTGTGACGATTCCAAGAGCTTAGCCTGCAAGAAGAAACAATACAACATTTAGTAGATGTTTATAGCTTTGCACACAACACAGTTGTGTAAGTTGAGACCAAGAAAAGTACAGAAAAAGTATCAGAACCTGGTGTAGGAAGGAAAGAAAATACCTACCTAAGAGTGAGCAAGTGTAAGATCATAAATCGTGTGCCGCATGTAAATTAATTAAGGCTTGGCGTTTGTTTTAATTAAAAAAAAATTATTTATAATACCGCCGAGGCATAATTTAATTATTCCGTGATATTTTCTTGTTGTGTGTCTTATCAGTCACAATCTCGGCGCGCTACACAAAGAAACTGTACAGTGCTATTACTTTCTATGTTGTAGGTACAATAAACTATAGCAAATTGTTTGTACCGGAATAGCAAATAAAACATTTTTCATGCAATTGAGATAATTACAAATCACGCGACGCGACTACTGTTAGGTTATGAAATCCATACGGCACCAAACAATAAGTACACTGTGAAACATTTATTATTTACATGCCGATACAATGGATTAGAACATTTTTTAATTAACCTAAAACTACATACAATACCATATAATAGAATATATATCTAAAGAGTATGATGGAAAATAAATTCCAATGAATTCCAGCAGCAACTGAAACGGAATTAATTACACGGCACAGCAGCAACGTAGGAGAATGGAAATATTAGATGATAAATGACAGCGAGCGAATTTTGACTTGCGGACTGACTGGCAAAGCAGCCGCATGTGTGCAAGTCGAGTCAAGTCAAGTATAGTAAGTGACTTTCACAAAGGATGTATCTATCATAGTTATCATATCCTGCATCGTATTCTTCGGTCTTCATTCGCCGCCGGCAGCGCACTCATTTATTGCGATTTTATGACCATCCATGGAATTTCCTAAGATCTTTTGACTCGTCTCGTCTTGTTTCGCAGTTAAATAATAAAAATATCACATGATGTATGACCATCGGAAGTCATTTAATACCATTCGTATAGTATGAGGTACGAATACTACGCGATCATTGTTGTTCTTCGCGCGGTTACCAACCAACCACCGGCTGCGACTGCGACCGGTTGAATGACGAACGCAAAATTTGAATATAAAACACATAAAATACAGACTTATACGTATCCGAATGACCGAAATGAGTGATTACGTAATTATTTCATTTGGTAACCGCTAATTTAATATTTAATAAGCAAATAAGTCGAATTGTGTCGTAAATGAATAATAATTAATTATGAGTATAGTTGGGTCTGTTATCCAAAATCTATGCCAACCGACTGACGACTAACTAACTAACTATGACTTTCGCAATCCGCACAAACAATGAAAACCCGAAAAACCAAAGCACACAACAAACAATATAATTTCATGCAAGCCACTGAATGCCGCCGTTGCGGAATGAGACGAACGAATCATACCACAAAAGGCAGCCCCTGAGAGACAAGCGAAAGCGGCGGATTTGAGTCGTGATGCCACTTAAATACATCACAAACGTCAATAAAGTACTCTTAACAAGCTGGTCAAGTCGTAAAGTCGAGACCTCCGCTGCAGATATAGCCATAAACAACGACGACAGGCGAAGAAATTGTTTTATGCTTTCGGGCTGTTACGTACGCTTACTTACGTACGTACGTAGTGAAGATTTCATTACGCTCGCGTTCCAGCACAAGAAAAACTCATTCATAGTTTGAGGTCTTGATCTTCAGCGAGGCTCTCACATTATTCACCTCAGATTGGATTGCTCACTCACGTGATTAGGGAGAATATCGATACGAATTATGGCGCTTGTCAATCGACATCGATTCGTACGTACTCTTGCTTGGAATGTGCCATAAACTAAATAAAAACTTCCCATTACAAACGAGTTCATTGCATGCAAATGCAATTAGACATTGCATTGTTGGCTATTTGTATGCAAAAAGTGGCAACACACACACGACACGCGGTAGTGTAATTTTGTTTAATAGTTTTACGCTTGTTGTACTGCGTCGAGTGTTTATCTTTATTGTATTAAAATAAACGCACGCGTTGGTTTTATTTCATTTTCAGTAAATCAGCGAGCAGCGCGCTGCAAGCGAGCGTATAGCATAACACGGCAAAAAGTGGCCGGCACGCGGCGGCGGCAGCAGCGGTGGTGGTTTAGAGGCAGACAGGCGGCAGCGTGTACCAAATCGGGCGCCGAGAGAGCATACGGTTAACAGGTGGCTGCTGCCCGCCGCCACTGGAAAATCGTGCTGCTACTGCCGCCGCCACAGGAATAGCAGCGTATTTTTGTATTCAATGCAACTGTGATGATACTCGACGGTTTTGTTTTTCATTTGGACATTTTCACTTTACACAGCTCTGCTTCAGACTGGAAGAAAATCTCACGTCTCGTTTTCAGTCAGTTCGAGCGCATCTTTTATGATCCTCGGCACGTCTCATTGCTTTTTCATATTTACAACCGCCAAGCGACGCACGCAAACATTCATAACTTCTTCCTTCCTTGGTTGGTTAGTTGGTTGTCCTTAGGTATAGTTTACTGTAGCAAGACAACACAACACAAGAACAACCTTGCCCTGCAGAACAGAAGCACATGTTTGGAAAGATCGGTGAGCATGTTGCAGCAGCTGGATACGTCATAACGTTCATAATTTAGCAAAACCACCCATGAAAGAGCAGAAAGTCATGCAACATTCAGATAGTGCCTCTCTTCTTCCTCTTGGTCTTTGTATTTTTTATTGGTAACCACAACAATACGCAACCGACCGAAGAAGTCTACGGACTGCTTAGTCTTGAATCGTCTTTTGCGAATGAGAATGTGAATACGAATGAATATTTCTGGATGGATATTCAGTAGTCAGTCGTCCTGTCCTGCTTGGGTTAATACGTCAACAATTCAAGCACGCGACGACGAATAAGGCAAGGCAGTGCAGTGAGGTCCTCCAAGAACCAACAGCCACTGCAGCAGCACCAATGACATAGCATCAAACATTTATATTTATACGCGTCGTGGATATTATTCAAACGTATTGCCTTTGCCTTGTTTCGCTTTTGCTGCCCAGCGGAATGATGCCTATTATAATATATCAACTTGTCAAAAGACGACTGTTTGATATGCATTTCTGTTCTGTCCACATGCACATTGTTGCTGCTTGGACCGTTTCCAATCCTTCCTCGTCGACGCAAAGGCAACGCGACATGGCATCGCTTGAACAACAATGCATAAAAATAATTAAACAAATGCAATGTTTGATATTACCATTTGCCATTTACCATTGTTGTAATTTGTAAACGGATTTCAATCGTCACAGAAAAGAGTAGAGGGAAAAAATGTAAAATTGCATCGTTGATTCGATTAATAGCGCGCTATTTGCGTGTTTACCTTCTCTATTCTTGCACAATGCATTAAATCAATTATTTTCTCTATACTCATCCATCTATACACAATTATTACATTATTAAATTAATGTCATATGTACCTAGGACATTTACAGCAACTTACTTACGTACTTACTTAGTTTTGATTAGATATAATCGAAATACAATGCGCATAGAATAATAATGGAATTTATAATAACGACGCATAATTACTATTTTAATGTGTTTTTCTAAAGCGAACACTGAAACTAACAAACTACTAAATATCTAATCAACGTATGTATATGTATGTAGGTACATTACGACAAGAGTAGAGTAACTCGTAACTAATTTCGCTGAACAATTCTACAATTTACATTCGGTTTGCGCGCCTAAATAGCTAATATCGCATGTCGTTCGCTGATGTATTTATGCTTTAGTTCTATTGCCAACAAATTGAATTCGTTGTCAGTGTGCAGTGAAAGAGTCCAAATGCACATACCATACGATACCATGAACATTCGTGCATGGTATCAACCAACCAACCAACCAACCTAATTGTAATTGCAAGTCGACTCTACGACTAAGAGACATTGACATATGATAGAAGTATAACGTGAACGCTAATTTAGTGCAATGCTGCAGTCAGCACACATGCATTCAACTCACAATCAGTCGTCAGTCAGAGTCAGTATTATGTTATACATAAACATATAAACTGGCAAATTAATTACCTACAGTCAGGTTGTGCATTCGTTCGTTCGTTGAATGCATGCCCTTATTATAGCAACTATTGCAATGCAAGTGCAATAAAAAATGTTATTATAAAATAATCATCGCGATACATCCGGTTTTGAAACCCATCCCCTCATTGCGTTTGTTTTGCTTCTGGCAGAAAACAAGACCAGAGACCAAGTAAACAACACAAGAGTAAGCAAGCAAACAAGCAAAAGTAGCATCAAAGCTTTAGTGAAATAATTCGCAATTCTTTTCAATTACAATACGAAAGATGACAGTCTTCTTTCATACGCGCTCACATAAATGCACACATTATATAATTACGCGATGACATTTACATGTAATTACAATTTTTTTCATGTGCCAGTGAGCAAATGAAAAAAATTATATATAATTTACTGTTTTTTTTTTATTTTCGCGAACGTCATATCATACCATATTTTTTTCTTTCTACTTGGTTTAATTTTCATTCATAGAAACATATATGGGTATGTAAATATTTTATGATTTGATCGATGAGAAATGTAATTGTTTGTATTACATTAAAATAAAAGCGCTTGTCTTTCGCTCACGTCATAGCGTGTAATTTCTTGACGTGCCTTATCAAATATGCAATTAGTTTACACTATTTGCAAGTTAGGTGAATAACGTGTGTTGTCGGAAAGCAATCGCTTCGCAATGGCAACATCCATGCAATCATTGGATCGCGTCAGCGGCCATTTATTATTGATAGGTGCATATCGGTTCAAAGAAAATGCATCTGAATAATTAAGCGTGACAGTGTGTATTTGTATACACTATGGAACATACACTATGCCTAGAATGCTTCTACTTGTATTGAGTTCTCTCATTTGGCAATGATTAGAGTGCGACGATTTCAAATAAATGTCAAATACTTGACACTTGTATTGTTGTGCCATCTACTGCACCATCATCGACACGAATGCCAATCGTGCCTGAATAGATGATAAATACATTGCACCACGTACGAACTAAAACTAAACGAGCGAATTTTGGAATACATTCGCCATAGACCAGTATGAATTTCAGTTGCGCTAGGAATGAACGCAATGCACATTGCATTCATTCGGCAGTGGGCTTATAAATAAATACATTTGCTCCAATATACAATCGTATTTGAAATATAATTAGCGCCCGATCAGATTGAGGGGGTGCAGGAGCAATTTGCACATCAACCGGTGTGCTGAATCGCTGGAGGTGCGGATGCAGTCGCGATCCCATCTGAATCCATTGGACTGCATCCGGTGTTGACACGTGTCAGTTACACACACTCCGGCTGTCGCATTTTCGGTTTTGTACTTTTCAGAATATTTGAATATTCGTAATGGAAATTCGTGTTTTTGTGGCGGAGCGAGCGGTAGACGCGTCGCGATTTATTTAAACTCCCCAACAACCAACAGCAAACAAACAAACAAACACTTTCTGCATACGCGCATAAATATGCACCTGATGCGATGGATGATATGAGACGAGAAGGTATGTTATGGTCATAGCTTTCACCAGCCATATGGACGTACAGCGCAACATGTGCGAATTCAGCTACAAGTGAATTTGCATGTATGGAAATAAATGTCGAATTAAAATATTCCATATTTATAGCCATTATAATATAATGATTTCATCGCATTTACATAATCGAACACAGCACAGCACAGCACAGCACCAGGCTGCCAGTGCCTCTTTGGCATGCACGTTGCAATTAATGCACTGCACCACACCAGCGAAGTGATATCTTTAAATGCATTGCATTATCAACTCCACATCGGAATGCTATATTTATACACTTCATGTTCAAGTTGAAATTGCAAGCCGTAAATTTGCTAAAAGCAAAGGCTCGTTGCGTCGACTCTCCTCCTGCCGAGAGTCAGAGTCGGAGAGCAACAGAGCAAAAAAGGAAACCGTGTGTGGTGTGTGCAGTGGCGAAGAAGCCTTCTTTGGCTTATATTAATCTTGATAATTTGTGAAATTTATATTTTCCACCACATCACATCACACGCAAGAACGCGAGCCGAGCGCGTTTCGTAATCACTTATCGCGGAAGGCATTAACGCCACGAGCGCGCCACTATTAATTGTGACATGGTGTTTTTACACGACAGATTTTTAATAGCTCTTTAACGGAGCATGCTGTATGCTAGGCGAAGTTGGCTGCCAACGTTAACACGCAAAGTGTGAAAACACACTTTTCAACGAAATTACATTGGTGCGCGACGTCGGCACGCGTTTCACTTCACTCTTGACATGACATGACATGTCAAACTGTAACACAAACTATTATCCTACTTAATAAATGTCTCAAGATTTATCATTTCCTCTACCAGTACCAGTGATAATAATAAAATTCTTCACTCTGATACAATTGTTCAAAGTTTAGCAAGGCAAGTGTTAATGCTTTGAAGTGAAATAACGCCGCCCGATTATAAATTTTCCGGGCGCGCGTCGGCATCGACTTAGAACAAATGCACGCGCGTTAACGCATTATTTAATGCATGTATAAATCCGAACGGGTGAATATAACTCTTGGCAGGCGCTAGAGCAGCTCTACGGTATCTTCGTTGTTGCGTTAATAAAATAAAATGTAAACACGAAAATATAATAAAACGGCATCGCGTTGGAATTTCCTTTGAACTCGTGGCGTGGCGTACTGTGTCTCTGCGTTCGCGCTCGCTGGGGAAAACGCGAGGAAAATAGCTGTGAGCGCGTCGCTCAAAATAAATAAAATAAACTGTATTAAAGTATATTTGAGTGCAGTAAATATTTGCAGGGGATTTGTACCGCTTTAGAGGAGCTTATGTGTTAAGAATAATTGTTTCAATAAAATTATTATGCACGTAGACGACGCGACGCAAGATATTTATTCCGGCGATAACAAGACTATTCATTCATTTGCGTAATTCTAATTATAGGCCAATTGTTTTTCTTGCTTTTCTTTAGAATGAAGCATATTGAAAACATGATTAATTAACACGATTGAATAGAATATGTAGCTGAAATAGAAAACTAATTGCAAATACAAATCAGTAAGCAAAAGGAGCAATACAACTCCAAGCGCAAGCGCATGTATTAAGTGATTTGCATATTTGATTAAAGTGATTAATGAAAATTATGACAGCACATGTGTTGGGATAGGTATAGGCACTGCCTTCCTTGGCTGCAATGGAATTGATTGCAAATAATAATAATATATAAATGAGTCAAGAAGAAGCGAGACGCGCGACGTCATCGTCGACTGAATGAGATCATTGTAATGCGAAATTGTAATTAAATATGAATTAGATTCGTTACGATGCATTTGCAATTGCAGGCGCAAACACAACCGCGCGTTCGAAACGTGCGAATCCGTGTTAAGCCAGCCAGCGAACGAACGAACACTAATACGAGTACATACATACAGTAGTTGCTTCTACTGCTGTTGCTGATGATGATTATTATATTCATATTATGTGTTTTCTTCGTACAAACGTCGAGGTATGTACATATGTACATACCTACGAAGCAATGCAAGTGCACATAATTACTAATACCAAACACTGACAGAGTGCAATTGCGTTTCTTGTGCTTTCGAAGTCATATTCTGATTTAAGTAAGAAGAGTGCAATTGAATTCAATTCGGTGTTATTATTGATTAATGAATGATAAATTTATTTCGCTTATTAGTTTCTTCTTTGTTTGCGAAGTTATAGTTATTCAATTCGCAATTTAAATTCGTAAAAATCTATAATAACTTATCTTTACAATCGAATACTTATCATAAGAGTTCTTGCTTCTTGCACTGCACTTGTTTGCGAGTCAATGTGCTTTGCTCTACTCTGGCTTCGACCAGACTCTGGTTGTGGCTTGTTCTCGTCGTCGTTACAATAATAATGAGCAAGTACAGCTTTAGTGCGCTGTTGTAATTACATGCCGGCCGCAAACGTAAAACACATGCGTGCGTAGTGTGTGTACGGCAATCATACGCAATTTAGCCGAGTGCAAAACACACGCACTAGCGCCAGAGCTGGGCCAGTGTAGTGTACCTGCGATCGAACGAACGAAAATCCGAGAAGCAATTTTAATCAGAAGTTGCATGTTTATTGCATGTTTAATACATTATATGTATGTATGTTTATACTCCCCGTCTCAATATTTAACGACTGCTCCCTTCTTATATGTACCAGCATACGGAATCGATTGGAAATGCACGATCTTTATATTAAACCATAAATAGAATTTGCTAATTCTCTGCAACGCAACGCAACGTACTGCACTCACTCTCTTATCAATCTTACAGCAAGTCAAGTCAAGTCAATTTAACAAGCCATGCCATGCCTACTTATTCTAAAAGGCGACGAGTGACGAGGTGGAAAAGAGCGTCTAATGTTTCTCTGAAACTGCAATCGCAATTGTATTCGCATTTGATTTTAAGTGCACTCAAACCGGTCACTCACCGATAATGTAAATTACATTTTACATTGATATCACAGCAGCAGCAACAGCAGCAATAAGTTCTGTAATTAATCGAAACGAAACCGACACAAAACCCTAACAAGACATAAGAGGAAGAAGAGTATTAGCAGTGAGCCAGTTTATGAAGAAATAAAAATCAATGATGCTGCACCGTAAAGAATAAAGAATAAGTTATGAGATGTATCCCGTTGCTTGCGCAGCAATGCACTTAGCTGACTGCAACGCGACCGAACGGAACAACGAGAGCGGCGTAAAATAATTTACGCCCGCCGACTAATTATGATGATAACAAATGTGCGCTACTGGTAAAAGTTAAGTGCGGAAGACAAATTTTTATGGTGATTGCGCGTAACAAGCCAAACGGGCTGCGCGAATGATGAATGTGGTTGCCTCCACGCTGTTTCTTGGCTTCTGCGTTGAGGCTCTTGGCGATGACAAAGTGTGCATATAGGTACATAATATAAGTTGGTAGCAAAACAGTAATGTCTCTGCTAGTGTTGGTCCACATCGAGAGCACACAGCACGCCAAGCAAACTGATATCTGCGCCCCGCCAAACTCCTGCCGTTCATTACGTATTTATACTGTCATTTATAATTACTGTTTATTATGGTAATTATCCACGTGAATGGCCATTGGGTGCCAACTATCGTGTGATATGCGAGCACTTTACGCCAACCAAGTCATATCTTACTTGCAAGCGAGTAAGCAATTGCCCACTGTTGCTACTTTACTCAAACATGAGTGTAGTCAAAGCCGCACCTTCCTTCCGATCAAACAACAATCGTTCGCTATCAAGGAATTTACCCAATGACCAATTGCCCATAAGTTATGGGAGTTGAATGCCCAATAATTAGGCAATAAAGGGTTGGTTACTTAATAAACAAAAAAGCCACAACTCACAACAGAAAAACAGTACATAATTATTGCTTCTTAGTATGTTTGTTCCTCCGAGGACTGTGGCACTACGCCAATAATTTATAAATAATGCAGAATCAAATGCAATCAAGGAAATTGTATCAATGTAACAATCTCTTTCCCTTCTTGGGTTAAGAAAATCTCGCAGGCAGTGCTTGCTTTGCTTCCTTCCCGCGGGACGCAACTGATGATTCCTTTGGGAATGCACTGGACCATAAGTTGGCCAATACTACGAATGACTTCGGGCAGGCACACTGCACTACATGGAAACACCTAGCAGGCCAACCAAACACGGCAATGCAAGGCACGGCAAGGCAAGGGATTGTTAATTATGTACATTCAGCGATCGATCGGAATGCCAAAGAGGTGTATCCATCCAGCAGCAAGTCAACTATAATAACCTAACCGAATTACTAACTGGCACGGTTCGCTTCGCTGAGTGTGTTAGACCCGAGACAAAATTATTAAGCATCCCTAGCTCAACTGTCAGCTGGTCGTCTCTGGCGATCTCAAGCACAATGCAATGCGATGCAATGCCATCCGCTGTATAATACTTGTGCCAACGTAAATACGTATACCTACGTGTACATAGCTGTAGTCTAGCAGGTGTATTATCCTGATGGTGTTACTGTTAAGAAGCAGCCCTATTTTGGTAGAGTTTGCACTCAATATCTCACTAGCAATTGTTACGTACAACAAACGCGCCCTGTCGTAAGTCGTCTTATTGTTATCATATATAGCAGTATCTATTTAAGGGATGCAAAATGCATTTCATCTTTGTATATGTCTACGAATGTCATCGTGATGGATTGAGACAAGAGACAACCAAGAGTAAAGTTGCGTATGTATACCTGTTACAGCACGTGTGCCACGAGTAGTTGCAATTTAATTAGGAATTGTTATAATTATTCAACACTCCATCATTTCACTAGTAAGAGAACTATACACAAGTTGGCTAGAACTGTAGCTATTCATCCATTCATTCACGCATTCATCGCTGAAATCCATATAAATGTCGAATGTTATTGTGGTTGGTGCATGTGAGCCATCACACGATCGATGTCTCAAGTAAATTGAATAATGGATGTTGGATGTGCATTTCAAGGTTCTTCTTGCCAACCAGCCATCCAACCAACCAAAACTAATGAATATTTAATGTGACGTATATTCGTTTCGGTATCCAGCACATATATTTCATGCTCCACTCTACTGCTGCTTTACTCTGTTTTGCGTTGCGTTGCTTTGCTTTGGGTTACGTACGCTGTGGCTAGGCTTTGGTATCGTACCAAGCCCCATATATCGATAACATGTAAGGAACATATTTGTGCATATTTGAGTGGCAGATTGCGAAGGCGCCGGCCGCACTCGCAGCTTTCTTATTAACCGCATCAAATATGCATTAAAATCGAATTCATTTACATTTAACGATGCCATCAATACTTCATTCATACTTCTTCCACTTGCTCTTGCTCTTGCACATGCAGCAGCCAACACTAATGAATATTTTTCATTACGACTGGACTGATAACCATATAGAAAGAAGTTCATCACGAAATATAAAAGGAAAAATGAAGTAAAACTGTGTGAAGAAAAGCAAGGGGTGGTGGATGGGTGTGTATTGTATTGTAGTATGTACTTGTGCTGCGTTGTCGAGTAATATTTTGCAAGTGCAAAGCGAATATTGTATGCTTGGTATGGTATATCGCAACAACGCGATCTGCGCCTGCTTTATTTACCATTATTAAAACAATAAATTCGCCCCGACGTCACATTTTGTATTTTTATTATTTCGCCACCGCGCGCCGACAACTGATCTGCATTGTAAGCCGCGTATAGCCATTATAAATATCTAAAATAAACTGTTTTAATCTAGAATAAACGCCTGAAATACGTTCTCCACCGTGGGGCGTTCGCTCCAAAAATTGCCGTCATAAATATTGCTTTATTAATTTTATAATATGTTGCTGCATGAATTTCATTTAGCATTTTGCAGTGCAAAGTCTCTCGCTCTGTATTTTGTTTGCTATGTATGCAAGCAATTCAAATCTTATAACTGCAATAATTTTCCTCTCCAGCGAGAGGTAAGAGAGTAGTAACTCGAGATGCAAATATTTTCATTATTGCCGCGGTTAAAACATTACATTGCATATGCATTTTTCATCAAAGGTAGGTAAGTATAACCGGTAGCAACGAAGTCAAGTCAAAGACGATGGTAGTGTAGTGCATGTCAAGCGCAATGAAAATTAATGTTTTGTTTTTTAATTTATAATTCTTATTGCTGCTTGCGCTTGCGCCGTTTAGGATGATATGAGATGTTATTAAATTGCGTTCGACATCCCAGCAGCCAGGTATTATGAATATTTCGCGTGTCTAAGCCGCATAAACGTCGAATGCAAAGCTGATATTCGATACGCCCAGATGCGAAAGAACAACATTTCAATGAAAAATCCTGTTGCTTCTGCTTCATCTTTGCTCCGGTCTTGCCTTGTCGCTGCGAGTAACATAGACAGACACTCACTTCTACAGTTTGTTTATACTTAAGTGTAATGCATCCAAAAGCACAGACAGGGAGCATTAGCGTTTGGCAATGTCGTTAAAGCGCAAATATAATAAAGTGCCGTCGCAACTGAACTGCAATATGCATTGTCACCGCGAATGAGGCGCATGTAGCGCACTTTAGCCACTTGCCAACAACCAGTTGAAAATGAGCAATATAAACGTACTTAACGAATGTATATATCATCCAATCAAACTAAATTACAATGCAGAAATACATTACATTTCGGCTGGTTGGTGGCGACACCAGTGGAGTGTGAGTGCACTGCATCATGATGATAATGATGAGGCTGATAGCATGATGCAAAGTGACAGTGGTCAGTCGGGTGCAGCAGCCAACCAACCCCTTTCGGTGGTGGCTAGCAGCAGCCGCCTCGCCCGGTCATAGTAATACCAATTTAGATTCAGCCAATCGAAATTTTGAGGATTGCCACCGTAATTAAATTTTCACGACGGTTTATGTTATTTCTCTTGCCGTCGCTCTATTTCTATTACCACTATTTCTATCTAACATTAGCTCATATGCCGGCCTAGGACCTCCGACGAGTCAGTCTCTGATGCATCGTACAGGGTCCAGCTTTAGGTTTAGATTGAACAATTCGCTGTATTAATTTCATCCTGACACGTTTGTAAATTCGTTATCGTTATATCCATGCATGTACGTGTGATGGATTTATATGCGTGTGAGTAATATAAATCATGTGAACTCCCAGCAGACGCGTGAATGTTGCGGTTTATTCGGTGGTTGCGGTGACGACACTGATAACAAGAAACCGCATTATGAAGATTCAAGAAAAACATTTCAATAAAACTCCTCATGACCCCTACAGGGTACAAAGTTGCAAAATCTAAGTGACGACAAGGGTTAATACCGGACGATTAAGAGAGGCTTTATGAAATAATTAATTTTACATGCAAGAATCCAACGCGGGCCACATTGGTTCGAGGTACAATATATTGAGAAGGTCAGGGCAATCGGATGGCCAAAATCTCTAAAATCATATATTTTTTTTAAAATTTGAAGTTTTTAACCTAAGGCATCCACTTTAACCACTTATTTTGTGTAAAATTCAATTATTTTACGCATCAAGATCACCTTTTACAAACGCATACTTTTTCAACTTGGCGGCGGGTGCCAATTGTCCCTCCGTGGACAGCTGAGAGACTAAATCATAATAACAGAATGTCCGCTTGGAATTATTAATTAGCTTTGCTCTCTTTAGAAAAAAGCCAGTACGTTCATAAAATGAATTTAAAACCAATTAAATTTATTTCGGTTGTCATACTGGAACTGAAAACGTTAAAGAGAACCACCGAAAAAGTGAAAAATTATACGACATTCGCCTGCTGTTTGGTTGGTTCTCGTTGTCGACTGATTGTAAGCGATAAAGACATCACCATCGCGAAACAATCGCAGGCAGACACATTTGAGCAAATTTTTTTACACGCAAATGTATTAATAAAGACAATAAAAACGAAATTTACGGCGGACATAAAAAAATTAAATTCGTTTTTATTACAAATTATACTTTGCGCATTGTTTTATGGCCCTCCGTCTATATAATAAATACGAAAATATAAAATTGCGTAAAGCGAATATGGAATGTAAAGCAAAATATCTTCCACTCTGGCAATGTGAATAAATATGAATTATTTTATTGTATTTGCAATATAATTATGGTACACTAATTGTTTATTGCCGCTGAAATAATAAAAATTATGCGGTTTGATGCAATCAAGGTAAGAATTTTAGTTTCAGTTTTCAATAAATAAATACCTTTATAATGTATTTATTTAATTATTATATAGGTATGTATGTAGATATTGATGTACCTACATAGTCAATAGGTAGTATTTGGTGGCAGTGATGTGGCATGGAAACCACAGCATTATTATGAAGCCTAGCGTAAAATAATTGCGTTCGTAATTGAATTGAAATATCAATCAGTCAGGGAATCGAAGTGCTCTTTAATGCATTTCTGTCTGTTGCCGATGTCTGATGCTAGCGCTAGACTAGGTTAGGCTAGGCTAGGCTAACTAACAACTGCAATTCTATACAATATATTGGCAAGCGCAGCTAACCAGAGATGCAGGCTTGTCGCGCATCCACATGCACTGCTCCACTGCAAAGTGGAGCCAAGCAGACTATGGATGCACTTTGAATAATTTACTAAACATTAGCACTCCGCCTCGTGTTACCGTAAATGCTCTCGCGTGGCTTCGTTTACACGCCATCCCATGCCATGCAAGGATCAAACCACACTGAAGCTGAGGATTTTTATCAAGTCACAAGAAAAATGTCTTTAAAGAGAAGCATCTGAATATGTACTGCCAGTATATTTAGTATGTAATATTGTTTCAATTGTTTTCACCCCTACGGTGTAAACTTGGATAGACAGGTCGGACAAAGTTAGCTTTGCCAGTTTGAAATTGTGTTCTATCAGCGCAAGATACCCTCCTCCCATCCATCTCATAATAGTCTTATCTGAGTACAAGCCGGATATATCAAGATGTAGAGCATCAGCACGAGCTGTATCACAAGCCAGCAAGCTGTTGCTTCTGTGCGTTGGCATTGGAAAGGCATCAAGCCAGTGAAACAATAATATTATTCGGATGGTCAAAGGGAGTTAACAAGATGTGAAACTTGCTACAACTCAACTGCTTGCCGAGAGAAGCAAGCCGTCTACTGCCTAGGACCAAGGTCTAGACATAATAGTAAATCTAACAAGGCACATTAACGCGTCAAGTTCTACAACTGCCACTGCCAGACTCAGAGTTAAAGCAAATGATCCCGGATAGTCTTGTTCTATGGTAGTTTTTCAGTTATTAAATAACTCAACATGTAATTACAAGCAAGTCACAACTAAAATCCTTTGTAGATATTTATAATAAATGTGACATTAAACTATGCGCCTAAGTAGATTACTTTGAATTTATGTCAAGCACACACTACACTAACGAAATGTTGAAGACAGACATTTAACTTGATTGAAGTTAAATATTGACTTCAGCCAAGAACGGTGCCGTTGCCGGATCCACATGCATGTGTAACTAACTCGTACTCGCACGAGGAGAATGTGCGTTTCGGCAATACATTAATTATAGAATCTAATTAAAGCAATTAGACTTTGAAACTAACTCAAGTTTCAACAACTCACAAATATATTCGAAAACCTGCGCGCAGAGTGGAAAAACAACATCAGTGGCATGCGCAAATATCTCATCCGATGCAATGACGCGACGATGAATTATTTCGTCGAGGAGCATGACAAAGTAGAGTAAAATAAAATAAAGTAAAGTAAAACTAAGCTAAGCGCAACACCCCCAACTCAGACTCAGTGTTCCTGTTCCTTAGCATGTTGCCGCCTTCATCATGAACATCCAGTGTAAATCATTTGAAATAATGCCGCATATTAATAATTCGGCGCGTATAAGCTGCCGTGTAATGGATTCGGTCGCTTAGCTTAGTTAGACTATTCCCAAAAATAATATTTCACTGTAATTACCAGCACAATCGCGCGTCGTACTTGCTTGCGCCTTGGCTTCAATCCGACAGGAGCAAGGCAGTAACCAAAAGTAAAACGAGAACCAACGGCGGCAGGCGTATATGTATATCGCATATTTATGTGGAAAATAAACTTGTTTATGAAATCTGCTCGGCGCCGCTTAGGGTCAAAAGACCGATACATTTTCGTATTATGAAGAGCGCACTCTCATACTTCACTCGCGCGCAATAACAAAGCACAAAGAAGAAAACTAACCAGGCCATAACAAACGAAGAAAAGAGACTGTAGGAGTCTGTAAACTGCTTCAGATTTATTTCTATAGATTGCCGCAAATGAGGAATGACATGAATTGATAAATTTTGTGCGAAAAGTGATTGCACCCCCTATCAAATTATTAATGTCGCAAGTGTTTATGCAAATGCGCCCGATGCGGACTCATAAATAATTTATATCTTATAGAGCGAGTATTTAAAATTTACAAACTCATAAATTCTTTCATTATTTATTCACTGGCAGCCAACAAAACAAACTGCAAATACCGCGTCGCTGTTGCTGTTGCCGCCGCCACCACCGCCGTCGCATGCATTCAGATGTATGAACGAACGAACGAAACGAACGTATCATATACGGCACTCGGGCATATATAAAATATGTTTGATGGTGATGCATTGCGGTGCTCGCGTTCGCATTCGCGTTCGCGCTCGCGCTGCTTTTCAAACTTCTCGCGGAATATGCATGCATCGCATGCATTTCAACTCGGCTGCTGGTACACAGTGCAAAACTCAACTCGCTCATTCTCTCATCTCTGTTTCGCTTTCTGGTCGGGCTTTAACGTGTCCGTGAGTCACTTTGTGTGATCACGCGGCAATTCTATCTCGGGCGAAATGTAATTTATTAAATTGCGCTCGTGCGCATTTATTATGTATACAGTTTTATATCAAAACTATTTAAAGATCTAAAACGTGATGTTTCTGATGAATAATTACGCCGAAAATTGTGCAAATGGCCACGTAAATCTATCACAAATACGCTTATTTATAACTTGCTTTACTTTACTTTACTCACCTCAACTAACTTTACTTCACTTCAGTTCATTTCTCATGTGTACTTTAATTTTAAAGTTTCGTACCCTATTTCTTCCAAAAGATTCACAATATTCTTCTCTACATGATGTTTCTTTCAGGGATCATGTGCTTGACCTAATTACACGTAGAATGATAAAGCACGTACATATGTACGTATGTACATCAAGTGTTTTTTCGCTTCAATTTAGCAAATACAAAGGACGACTGTAGTAAATATACTCACTCGTCTCGTATAATTTCGCTGATAAATTAGCATAAATTATAAGTATACACGATAAGACAGATATTGCCAATCGAAAAATGACAATAAACAATGTAATTGATAATGACTTAATTATTAACGTAAATGCACTGCTCACAATTTACAATGCAATCAGTGCTTTCCGAGTGTAACATGAACTTGTCTCCTAACAAGTGCTTGTTCATTGATACGTGGTATTGTTTCCCCGATGCAAGGAAAATGCGCGATGCAATTCAGCTGGCATGTGTCCATCGCGTCCAGCTCTGCACGACCAAACAAGAACCCGGATCGAGTCGAGAGCACTTGTTGTTCGCCGGTAACAAACAAATCAACGAACGAAGAAACAAACCGGACCGATACCGGCTATTGTAATAACAATGTGTATATAGATGTATTGTGATTAAATTAGAAATCGTATTAAAGCGATATTTGCGGGAGATTTTATAGAGTCGTGAGCATTGCCACCCACATCGCGGAGACGACACATGAATGCTGCCGACCGGCCGAGAGAGCGTACATATAAGAAGAAAGAATGAAGTACAGTGGCAGTGGCATATGCGATATGAATGCAATGCAATGCAATGCAATGCAATGCAATGCAATAAGCATTGAGAAGCACTGCTTACTGACTGCCTGAACTGAAGCAAACCAAGCGCACGCTACTGCTTGTTACCTCCAGAAAGACCACAGCCAACAACGCCAACAACATCATCAACAACGGCGCACTGCACAAAAGCATAAAATAGAGATTGCGACGAGACGGCTAGGCTAAGCCCAACTCTGTAGTATAGTCTGCAGCAATGGCAAAATGAGTAAATCAATGAGTATTTGTGCGCTGTATTGCTGCTACTGCTACTATTTACTAACATTCGCATTTATCCTGCAATAGTACATCGTGAAGCAAAGTACAGCACACAGTATCGGCCCGTTCCGGACGGTCATTTATGTCTAAATTGACAATAATGATATGTTGAGGTTTATTTCCTATCTTGATGCGCCTACAGACCATCCACATCCACCTATGTATCTATCTACTCGCATCTCAAAGTTGCATCCCATCATCATCATTCCACTCATCATTATTGCGTTTGATGATAACTTTGCTATAAATTTAACTTCAGCTTCTGCATTCACAGAAAGTAGCGAAAACTCAATAGACATAGCATAAAGCACAAGACGTTTATCGATATATTTATTATTTTCATGCACATGAGCACATGAACTGGACTTGCTCTTTATAATTAAGTTATATTTTTAGTACTTATATGCACACATGTTTCTGCTTTCTTCCGTTCGTCGGTTCTGTAATGTTCTTTTCATTTTTCATCCATGTCTGGGCTGGTCTGCGGACAAGGGAATGAATAAAAAGCACTAAAATCATTAGCGATAGCACTCAATGTTAATTAATTCAATTATGAGTCGACCGATAAGGCGCGTTACACACTGCAACTGCTATATTCATGCACCAAGAAGCCAAACCCAATGGCTGGTCATCACTGGTATCTTAAATTGATTTCTTAACTTCGAAGATGTAATAAAACGGATGCACTTGTACTTTTGCAATGCGCCATTTAGTTTAACGAATTCATATTAGAATGTACATGCATGATTTTTACCACTATGTGGGTGGTGATTGATTACAAAATGGTATTATTTCAAGCTTTCCAACTTGTATTTTCGCCCGAGATGATTGCATTAATCGTATTAATAATTTGCGCATAAGCAGAAATATAATGTAATATCGAATTGCAACTAGTGCACTCCATGCTGCACGAGTGCACAAATTGAAATAGTAGAGACGCTACGCTGCTACTACTAGCTACCCCGAGAATGGGTTATGCAATACAATAAGCGGATTATGGCATTAAATTTATATTATTTCTTTTCCTCCCCGATTCGCTGCTTATGTTCGTACTCCTGCTCCTGCCGTTGCTGTGGTTCTTTAGAGCGAGTGCTTTCGTCTACAACCCGCCATCCAGCCAGCCACCCAAACCAAACGCCAATATACGATTGCTTATTGCTTTCGGTCGCTTTCAACCGAATCGTAATGAAAAACGCCAAACCTTCCAGCGAACAAAAACCAATTGCAATATAATTCCGCGATGGCGCGCCGGCGCAACAGAAAAAACGTCGAAATTAATTGCGCACGCGAAGTTTCATTAATTTCCACGTCTCAGCAATTAAATTAAAATTTACATTTGAATGTGTTCTCGCGCGAAGCGATGGATGACGTCGAAATAAAGCATTTTAAATATGACATTTAATCAATGATTCATGCAGTAATTAGTGTTCCAAGAACAAGGGGTTGAATTGTCGAGCCAACGCGACACGCAGCAAGTCGATGATGACGACATAATATCAACGAACGCACACAACAAACTTTAATTTTAATTGTGTTGTAAATGATGAATTTATGTATCAGAAGTTGCCTATATGTGCATATTATCCAATTTATTATATATGCCTGTTCAATACGCAGAGAAGTGTATAATTAAAATATGCTTGTAATTACTTATATGTATGTAAATGTACACTAATTACGTGTAATTTAAATTTGAATAAATTCTTCTTCGGCGTGTATGAATTATGCATAATATTCGTGCGCGACTGCGTTGTTCTGGCTGGCTATTTGTTTAACGCGCTTATACTTTGCCGACCAGAAGAGTCAACTCAAGCACCATATGTAGGTCTGTATGTAGATATTGTGCATGCATCATATGAAGAGTGTAGGTATACGAGTATGTAGTTGACACGACAGTATTTTTAGCACCGCATTTAACAGCTAAACGCATGCTTGAAGAGTGAATTTACCACTGTCATAAATATTTCACAACTTTTCCGTCTCATGTATTTTAATACAGTTTCATGCCCATAAATTACAATCCGTGCAATTAATTTTCGACTTTTTATGTGCCCTGTAATTGAATAAAATCGATCAACTCTTTATTAATTGTTTTTCTTTTCAGGTCTTGAATAAACATCTTCTTCTTCCTGGCCTGGCCAAATAAATTTTAAAAATTGTATTTGCATAAAGCTGTTGGTGGACGCATTAAAACCATTATCATTAGTACGCACGTACTGTGTATACTTATTTAAAAGTTATTCTTTCATGCTGAAAGTTTCGCGAGAACGATTAACAAAACTTGCACGCGACGCAATGTAATAAACGCCCGCGGCGCGCAAATATTTAAATATAAACATCACACTCGGTGCGCCCGCACTAATTGCGCTTTATTGCCCCATCCCGCCGCCCGTCCAGCAGAGCGCAAGTATAATTCCGCGAAGAAAAACGAGCCGAAAAACTGGCAATGCCGTCGGAAACCCTGAAATATTTCATCGTTCCGTAAGAAGTAGCGCGACATTTGCTGAAATTTAAAATCCTTAAGACACTCCAAGCACTAAAACTTGTCCAAGACGATGTAGATGGAGATGGAGAGGAGAGGAAGTAGCAAGCAAGGAGACATCATCACTGCCCGTTCTCGTTGCCGCCTCAGCGTGAGGCCGGCAGCCAGGCAGTGGAACGTGATTGAACTAATGAAATTCCCGAGCGTCGTATACATGTCTTGCAAACGGTTATTGTTATGATTATTGTTATTCGTCGCAGCGTTTACGATTATTGTTATTATTATAGAATATAATAATAATATTAAAGCAACTTTGTTATCGACATTTGAATCCCTGGCTCAACTAACCCCTCGCTTGCTTGCTGGCTTGCTTTTACCATTCAACAATTCGTAAAGATTAATTCTCTCGTTACTTAATATGTACTTTACTTGTATAATGATAATGATAAGACCAAATATATGACAGAGGATGCCTTTGGCTTGCAACAATTTGCGTCGTCTCTCAGTCCTTCCAATACAGGATTCACAACGAATGGCACTCAATTTTGCTTTTATTGCGCGATACACTCCTCAAATTAACATGTTTTCACATGTGCGCGCTTTATTAAATTTACTATTATTGAGTCTGCCAACCAAGCTGGTTGGTCGGTGACTGCAATAACCGCTTTATTCGCGTGGCAGCCAGCAGCTCACCATTAGCCAACACATTAGTACCTTGCATTCTGCCATTCAGCAGGTGAAGCTCAATTACAATTCTTCAATTTCAACCCGAAGCGATAACGAATTAATTAATTAACCAACCGACAGATAGACATAAGTGATAATTGTTCAAGTATATAATTAGTTTTTGTACGTCGGCGTCGAGTCGGACGTAAGTAAATTGTATATTACCAATTGGTACTCACTCTCAATATGATACAAGAAGAGGCAGAAGATGAAGAATAATCAGAAACAGCGCAAGTTCATTGACGCTTACCTGCAACAAAACAACATTTTTATTAGCACAATATAATATAGCGCAACAAACAAAGAAGCAGGAACACAAACGCTCTGCTTGCGGTTGGCATGCATGCAGGGGAGCAAGGATAATTTGTATTATGGTCGCACTGGGAGCCTGATTTACAATATTATTATACGCTCTGGTCGCAAACCATTTTTGTCACTCCCATTGAGCGCACAAATAACACAACCTCAGGCAGTAATACGCAAATAAACAATACAATAATTATGAAATACAATCAAGGAGCGCAGATATTGGTGTGAACTGATGGGAAATCACGAAGAAGAATACATAAAAAGGCCATTCCGGGCTCCCCCTTCTTAGATTAACTTAATTATTGGTTTATTGGTGTTTATTAGCAACCTTTATGATTGTTCTTCGGCTTTTTATTGCCTTTATTGCCTGTTTTTTATTGTCTAAACTTCTCTTCTTTATATTCTTGTACGTGTATAATAGTTTCGTGTTCTATTTCAAGAAAAAAGCAGAAAAAGTAACGAACTTTTTTTCTGTTTCTAGTGAAAAAAAAGTCCTAAAAATCGTAATCAAGATGAAGAGAGGATAATTAACAGAACAATAAACGATTGTTGCGCCGTTGCGTTATCAAGGTGGTGGTGTTTTATTGCAGGAAAAGCGTCGTAAAGCATCGGCAGCGAGCGCATCGTTGTCTTGTGCTTGCGATCGTGGTCAGCAAAGTAAAGTAACCGCCACGAGGCGAGGCGGGTGTATCGTAAGTAAAGTAAAGTGAGTGTAAAGAGTTTTCTCTTCGTTCCCAATGTTTCCTTGTCTGCTGAGTATGTATACTTATGACTTCTTCCTCAATACATTCATTTGCAATGAGATAGGAATCGCTCAATATAATACTTTGCTAAAGTTTTCTTTCGGCCTCGTTTAGTTTCGTTCGTTTCTTGAATGTGAAATCGACTAGAATATTCAAGAAAAAGAACAATTCTACTATAAATTCACGATATATAGTAAACTAAAGTAAATGAATGACGTAAGTACCTACAAACATCAAAGATACGAAGAAACCCAAGACAAGATGTTCCAATAGACAAAAAAAGAAATTTAATAAATACTTGTACTACTTGTTACAAGTATACTTAACAATATTGAAATAAGACTAGATTTATCTGATATTGTTTGCGGGCTGAAGAACGACCGGAAGTTATAAAACAATTTAATAACATATTTAAGTGGCAATGTTGAAATCTAAAACAATGGTGTCTTCGAGTGCTGTGTCTTCTTCTTATTCGAATTCGTATTCGTATTCTTCCTTTCCCCAGGCTGAATGACTGACTGACTGACTGGGAGCAGATGTGGCTGTGGCTGCAATGTATTGCAATGCAATGCCATGCCGTCTGCCATCAAATTTATTATTGAAATGATAATATAAGAATACAAATGCGAAGGCAACTCGCCCACCGCGCACCGTCTTGAGACGCGAGCGATGCTAGCGCAGCGGAAGAAAAGTTTTTTAAGTAATGTTTAATATTTACCCGCCGAATGCATAATGTAATGCCCGGTGTGTATTACGAGTTGTTAAGTAAATTGTACGAATTTAGTTACAGCGCATTGTTTCGCTGTTAGAATAATAATGAATGGCTTAGTTTATGCAAGCGGCAGACGGCCGGTCGGCCGGCAAGGATGATGTTGAAAGCAGATAAATCTATGCCTTATCTCTGTACGCCGATCATGATTCTATATTATTATAAAACACTTTATTTCTACACAAAGATACATATCTTCAAACTTTTCTTTGATTCTGTGAAACACTCACTCACCGATGCAGTGTATTTACTTCAGGTTGCAATTCGTGCGTGCGCTTGCGTCGAAATTACACCGAAAGCAATTAAGCACTTAATAATAATATTTGCGCAGCGTCAACAAACAAATAACTAATTCCATTTCGAGCGCAAATACATATGTTGTAAGATTTAGTTTACGACATGCATTTGTGCACACGGGGCAGAGACAGGAGCACCAGTCTCAGCTTCAGAACTCTCTTCATCAAGAGAGTTGAGAGGAGAAGAGCACGCAGTGGTCTAGTGTAGGCCTAGGCCTTAGATAAACATCCACAAGGGCAGAAACGTACGTACATACGTACGTAATGCAGTCTGCAATTGCATCCACAGCGAATGCATTACAAATGTACACACACACAAGAAGGAATTTTGTGGAGAACAAGGTGAATGGTGGATACGACGCCCACTCCTTGCCACATTGTATGAAAGGCGCCAGCGGAGCCAGGCCAGGACAATGTTCAGAGTGCAGGCAAATCCCGTATTTACGCGATAGTTAATTACACATACAAATTATATAGAACATAATAAATTACAAACATAAGTACAATTTAATTACACGCCGACTACGTGCGTTCACGTGCAACTTCAAGCTCTATATGTGTAGTTTCTCATTCATTCGCAAACACACCGTAATGTACTGAGTCCCGAGTCCTGAGTCCTCAGCCCTGCGTTTTATTATATGATATTATATATTATTTTATATCGTGATGCCTATTCTTTCTTTTCCTTTCCGCGTAGCTTATTATATAAGTTGCTTTACACACATTTCATTTAGCTTATGAGTGTCATTAAATTTAATTACACCACCGTTTTCATTTTTTCTAGGACTATTTAAAATTTTCTGTACCTAAATGTAAAGTATTTCATAGGAGTCACGTGGAGAATATGCATATGCATTAGGTAAGTCAGTCATAACTGAACATTTTATGCAACCTGCTCCGCTGTCTGCTCGTTTGCCTACTTGGCGATAGAAATGCAGAAACACATCATTCATCCAGAGCACTAAATTCCGCCCAATGCTTCTCTTCCTTCCTCGACGAGATATCTGCTCTTCACCGGCCGCGTAGTAATATGTTGCGTACTATTTGCATCTTCGTTCGTCCTGTATTCTGAATTGCACAACAATACAATGCACTGAGAAGGAGGAAGGAGCATCTGCACCATCCGAGCCACAGAGCACTTGTGTATTGTATTGTATGGCGTGTAGTTATAGAAATAACTTATTAATATATTCAGAGTGGCGAAGCTGATATTGCTTTGCGAATGCGCGAGCGAGCGTTTCGCTTGTCTTCCGAACAGAATCAGAATGGGCAACGTAAGAGAGAAGAGCAGTTGGTTTCATTAAAAATTAAGAGCGCACTAAGTAACTAGCACTAACATAGACATCGCTGCATTATTGATGCCAACATTATACACGATTATATTACGCGCGCATTCATTATTGACGAGCTACATAATCTCCACAACAAGAAACGATAAATATTATAAACGCAACGATAAACTATTAATTTGCCATCACCAAACAAGTAATCCGATATAAAATATGCACCAGCAGACAGACATACTTACATAAATATAATGTATTCCTGCTATTACTTTATAAACTTGTCATTTATATCTGCTTCTCTTCTCATCGTTTCTGTTCTTCGTTTTATTTAATGAGGAATTGTAAGAACAAACAACTCAAGTTGCACTACGAGCGTGCAATCCTTTTTTCATATTATTTTCTCCCTCATCAATCATACTCAGACTGTGTTTAGGTATATCTCTGGTGATTACATGTTGTATTAGTGCATCATGTTATGTTTAATTAATGCGCTAGAGGCTTAGTGCTTAGTCTTTTTCTACTTTGATACTTAATCCAATTTCCAATACCAAATACCCCCCTGCGACCAATCAGTGAGAGAAAAATCTTTGATCCGGAGGCCTGGGATCCAAATTAATTCCCAAGGATTAAACTGCACACTCGCAAAAATCTTTGAAGATTATTTTGGCAGATTATTTATTGAATTGTCAAATCTGTGATTGCTGATCAATCACACACAGATGAGAGCAGAGACGGAAAATAAGAGCATGAGCATGGGTATGGGTATGAGTGCGATGCAAATCCCAATCGTATCAAATCAAATTTCATAACGGGGAAATAAATAATCGACGCTCATGTGGGATCAGTGCACGTGCAAAGTGTGAAATTGTGTGAACATTTTCTATGAGCGTGAGCGCGCTTGGCACGCACCCGCCGATCATCATCATCGCGTATCACATCACAAGCGCTGGCCCATGATAGGCACTAGGTATATTTACGCAAATCCTATTTTGTGCGTGCTTCGCTATTTATTAGCACGTTGATATGTGGAGATTTAATCAAGTTACATACACTTGGTACGCATTGGTACTGCCTGACTGAATAAACTGAACTGAACTGGACTCGTTGGTAAAAGGTCCCAGCTTGGCTGGTGTGAAACGCAACGATCCCGCGATGAAAGATTAATCGATATTTTAATGTTCATTAACACGCATCCGGCTCGCAAAACGCGCTTCTTTCTATAATACTTACTTCTGCTTGCGCTACAACTGACTTTCACGCTTTAAATTTTATTGAGATTCACATACGGCTGCTATTCACCAGCCAGAGTGAACGAACAAGAGGGTGATGTCAAGAAATCATTAAGTTTGTAAATAAATTCAGCTGTAAACCAGCGAGCAGTGCACCTGGCCAGTCACTGAATGTTTCAGAGCGTAAGACAGTTTCACGCATTTTCCTCAAAACATAAATAAACCAAAATTTTAATATGGAAATAAAGTCACGAGCGTGTTTACAAGGCGTAAAATGTGAGATTTTATTATTAACTTAGCAAGAACTTCGATCGCTTAAACTTAACGTCGAATTTTAAATAAACAGAGCTCTGTGCAAGCGCAAGCGAATTCATTTACTCTAAATATAAATTTTACAATATTTACAATTACTATTCTCGAAGATCGTAAATTCTCACACCGCGCTCTACATGTGCCCTCATATGCTTTCTGGAGCGCGTGTTAAGCATTTTCATCCTTCAGCACAGCAGACCAGAGCGGCGCGAATGCGAGTGTAAATCATTTAGTTTTCAATTAGTTTTATAACTTGATTTCAATAACTAACAGGCGAACACTGAGAAAGATGAAATAGTGCTTCTAAAAATTGATATTAGTATGTAAACATCGTTTCTATATTTGCACGTTATTGCTTGCAGGCTTATACCTATCACAATTTATATTCCCTTCCAATATTCAATAGAAATTCCATATGAATTTACTTGTTGATAGCGAAATCATCAAAGTTAAGTAGTTAAATATTTCATATTTTAATTATGCATGTTATATGCATGTCGTGTTGATATAAATTGCATGACAAATAAAGCAAATGCAAGCACACGCCACGCCATTCAACGTTAGAGCACATTGATTTAAATAAATAAATAAACATACAGCAAACAGCAATGATGATGACCAGCCGGTTGCAATTATTGCAGACAAGTGGCAGACCGACGAGAAGAGCAATTTGCAGCAAGTGCCCTCGTAAAATACGTACATATGTATTTACATTTACTTAATTGAATATTGTTTATATCTATATTGGTTTAATTAAATTAATACAAGTGGACGAACGAGCGAATGAACACCACACAACAAACACCAGCGAATGTCATCATGCAGTGCAATGCAATGTCTGCGCGTAATGAATTGCAGCGAATTGTTGAATGGAAATACGAAGAAATAAACGGCATCCTTCTTGGGCGTACACCTGTCTGACGATGCTTATTGTTTGTGCACGAATTGAACCACAAGCGCAATACAATATAATAATTAAATAAATACACATAGCATGTCACCAGCGCCACTAATTAACGTCCATATTATATGATTAATGCGCGCTGACCGGGGGCCAGCACCGTGAATTCCAGCGAAATTCAATGCTCGACCGGACCGGACCGAAGCGGGTCTTTACCCTCGCATGGAAATTTATACCTATGGCTGCTCTCTGCTGGGCTGTGTAGTAATAGAAAACGTGAAGGTGAATGAATGATGAACCGACTCAGCAATAGCAAGCAATGGTGTGCTTTGAATAGCGCACCGATCATAAGTCATCTTTGCATTGATGTAATTACGACACTGCGGCGGCAAGCGACGAGCGACGAGCTGCCGCCTGCGAGTGGAAATGATGGCTTGTTGATGTCGCCGGTGTGTGTCCGCCGCCTCGGCCACGTCGATAGCAGAACAATGTCGGCGCTTCCGGTGTCAGATCTATGGATCCGGCCCGACTCCGGAAAGTCCGTGTCCGTCCCGTACTCACTCGCAAATTACACTCACTCGCTACGATTCCTGTATAATGCTATTCTCTCTCTGCTGCGAGTGAGTACGGGAAGGGAATCCACCACTATTGTTAGTTATGCATCTAAGTTACTTATCTAATAAATAACAACCAACAACTAAATGCCAGTTGCCCATGGATGCTGTATTTGTGTTTTGTGTTTTAGGTAATTGTGTTGTCAGTAGGTGATTAAAAAACAATCTTTCCCGGCAGACAACGAACAACTGTAAATGTCAGCGATTCAATGAAACGCAATAAAAATAATTAAGTGGCATTATTAATATTCATAAGAACACGTATTCCGCGTATCATTATCGCCTCATTAAATTGTAATCATATTGTTAAGTAGCCATCAGTAATGCAACGCAAACTCTGTCTGTACGAATCGGAAGTGTTTTTGTATCTTGCCCGCCGTTTTGTTCGTTTTTCAACTGGCGCACCGCACTGTTCCTCGGCGTTTACTGTTTAATTAACATACAATAGTTTATTTATCATCGCATCGTTATGTAAAACGATCGAGATCCGAATGGGCGATAAGAGGAGGTGAGGAACGAGCACCTACCTACATTTTGTCAGAATCTCATCGCGCAGTTCGCAGCCGCGGCACGGCAGTGCACATATTTTAATGTGTCGGAATGCTTATCGGCCATCAGCATCGCAGTACCGGCTGTGGCATTGGCAGCTCATGTGTGCGTTTTGTGGTTAGTTAGGCAATGAAAATTTGATTAAGGGCCGTTTAGTCAAGACACCCATCGCTTTCTTCTCCACAAGCGAAGAGTCTGAATGAAAAATGAATTACAATTAACTTACGTCGACACGTATAATTATAATTTCACTAGGCGTTAGCGTGGCAAGCTCGTTGCATATGATATTCGAATGCAATCAATACCCACATTCGTTGCGTTGCAGCTATAACTTTGCTAATCTAATGCACGCCAATTTTCAGCACATAATTTTATCATTGTTTGATGATAGGTGTTTGAATAAACGCTTGAAACGCGGCGCGGCGGCGGTTGAGCAGTGATGTGGTATGATGTGGAGGCGCCGGCCACCACACTAATAAATGCGGCTCGAGGCCACACCAGACCAGACCAGACCAAGCCAAAAAGCGAGCACAGTGCGGCCAAGCGAGGCGCCCGAAAACAATTCAAAATACAACAAATAGGTGTAATTATGATGATAAACAAAAACAATTAATCAAACCAGCCGCGTATAATTCGGCATTCCGCAATCGGGCCATCGGTGGCGTGGAGCGCCAAATTGAAAATAACAGGTGTCAGTATGCAGTGCGCCCAGCCCTCTCTGTGCCTCATCCCGATTATCCCTCGCGGCCGCGAAACTATTTTTGGGATTCACACAACAAACATTACCATCGGCGGCATGGCATGGCATGGCATGGCCACAGAGCGGCCGTAAACGATGAGCGCGTGACAATGAATGAATGCACTTGAAAAACGTACGTACGCACGCGAAAATGCATAAAATGCGCGCCTATCCGCGATCGTCAGCCCATAAATGCATTCGCTCGGCAGCCAGGCAGCGTTTTAATTCGGTGGGCTATTAATTGCTCGTTTAATTACCCAGGACGCGATTGCAATTATAATTCCAATGCATGCCGGTATTTTTCGCGTAAATGCGATGATGAAAAATTAATTCCTGCAAAATGTTACACGTACGTAAAACTAACAGACAATAGAATGGCATATGAATGAATGAATGAATAAAGCAAAAAGTCAAAAAAAGTTAGTCAAACAATGAAGCCAAAAAAGAAGAAATACAAGTGAGAAAAGAAGAAGCAAAAAAAGGTCTTGCACTGCTTGATTTTTGATTTTTTGCAACCCGTTTGTTTTCTGAGAGTCATTACGCGCTTTTGTACGAGCTAATTACATTGTGAAGAATGCAAAAAGTCATCTATACATCCATCGGCCGGTTACAAGTTGCGAGAAGAAAAATAGCAATAGTCATGCACGTTGCTGATGGAATGCGCATACGAAACGTGCAATTAGCACCAGACGGATAAGCCGAATAAAGAAGAAGCAGACTCTCCATCTATCCATCCATCCATCCATCGAACGGATTTAAGCCGTTGCCGTCGCCGGCGTCGCTGCTACAGACCGAACAACATCTCAACAGCTACTGATTATCTATAAATTCATTATTCACACATTCATTATGCAATTGATTTATATCCGATGTCAGTAGCAAGCATGCAATGCAGGCAGCATTCACATCCACATTCACAATCATCCAGCAGGAACAACAAACATGTACCAAGCACGTCGACTCATACTCATACTCTCACTCATATCCTGGTGCATTGAAGGGGAAGAGAAGCGAAGCGAAGTGAGGAGCAGGCGCTAAACCAACTTGGGCGCTCCCCGCATGATGATATATAACGTTATAGCACGCCGATAATTACCAATCTACGATTTTGATTTATCCTCGAAACCGAACTAACAATGCGAACTCGATACGCGCGCATTTGCATTAATACAGAAGTGAAGCAGGACGGGCAGGGCAGGCAGGGCGGACACACATGTTCTAACGCAGTAAGCAACAAAGCAACCAACCAAGGCAAACACTACATGGAATGTAAGTAAGCGTGCAGGACAACGACAAGGACAAGCGACAAGGACTCGCCGTCATAATATTGCCGGCCGAACAGAACAACTGGCGTGTTGTTGTTTGCTACTAGCTGCAGTGTTCTGCTCTGCTCTGCTCTGCTCTGCGCTGTTCTGTTCTGTTGTAGAATTTGCGATATGCATACTGCATGCATGCCAATGATCAACAATCCTCCATCTCATTGGCGTTTGTTATCGAAAATTACTGCGACCAACCGCTCGCTCGCCATACATCTGTCTACATCTCTGGGATAATTAAATTGCAATGCTAATTTCAGCAAATTACAAGTGCTTCTCTCTGCACAGCCAGCTTAAGAGCTACCGACGATTGAACTGAACTGATGGCGCCTACCAACATATGCCATGCACTCATCGTATTAATTTATTACGCACGCGAAGAATAATCCTATCATCTATGGACGTACAAAGATAGATCACAATCTTATCAATAGAAGCTGCAGAGCTGCAGCTGATGACTTGAGAGAAGAAACGCAAACTCATGAGGAAGTTGCTCACCTTTGACTCAACATACCATTAGTCATTAGTCATTAGCCATAATGAGATGTCAACGGAGCGAATTAAAAGAAGCTCTTTTTTCTCGGTGCCAGATAACCTCGTAAAATTTAAAGACTCGCTTGATTCTATCGCGGAATAAATAAATAATTATCAAGCGCGAAGAGATTGGCATCGCATTCAGAACCAGAACCAGAACAGAACAGAACCGAGTACGTGGTATGACATTCACGTGCATTTTACATTTAATATGTTATAGAAACTCGCGCGCCGAATCGATATGAATTGAATGTGAATCGACGTATTAATTTAACGACGTCCATGTCGACTTCTTCGAATTGCGGTGCTTATAATTTTAATTGCGTTTTGATGATAATAAGCTCAAGCACAAGCACAAGGTGCAAGCGCAAGCTTCTGTTACAAGTCTTCGTGAGAAGAACACTCCTTGCTTATTAACCATTACATTGTGATCATTTATATCACGTTTAAACTTTAAATCTTTCAGTTAAAGATATTTTTGAAAACTGACAAATCCTCAGCGCAATGTAGAATAACCGTGAATTTAATAAATAGAACATTGGGACGCGTGTTGAAAGTCGAGGAGTAAATGAAGAACTGAAAGAAACGAAAAACGAAGGAAAGGCGAGCACAATTCTACGATTCCACAATTTAAATAATTGAATACATGAATCGCTGATAAGCCACGAGCGACTGAATGCATACATCCATACATTGCGGCGCATGCAGCCGAAGCAAATTTGATAATAAATAAAAAATAAATATCGCCAATATACACAGATAGCTAGACAGACGGACGAACGAACGAACCAACGAAAGCCATAAATATTTATGCGAATAAATCTACATTGCGCATGTACAACTCCACAGCTTTCCCTCATTGTATCCGCATTTTTGGCGTCGATTTTTCTCCGAAGAACTGGCTACTTCTTATTTCATTCCACTTCTCCCCTTGGGCTTGTTGCTCCCAGCCTATTAGCAAGTGTTTGCAATGCTAATATTTTATTGTTCTCTGGGCATTTGTGTCCTATTAACAATTTTTGAATTTACTTCTGAGAGATAGACAAAAAGCCAATATGCTCACACCTGAATGCGGAAAACCACTAACTTATCGTCTAAAGTCTAAACTAAACCTTTTACTTCTTCTTTCTTTCAATGCAATGCACGTTGTTATTGCTGAGGTATAGACGAACGAGATAATATAAACGAGGCGAACGCATTTCAATACAATTCTATCACCAAGATCCGCATGTGCAGCAACATTGCAAACTGCTGACTGCTGTTACGGATACTGGTAACGCGCTAACAGCGCAACGCAATAGAATTTAAAATTTACGAGGCAATTTTGTTTACATATTACATTGTTTATAATAGATATTTTACTATCGATAAACTCACCCGTTAAACTTTAATAGATGCTGCGCCAATATACTCTCGACACTTGCAGCCATAACGCGCACTTATTATACAAGTTTATGTTGCATTTTTTAACTGCCCAATACGACCCGTCAGATAGATATTGGCATCGAAAAGAGAGGCGAGTTCAGTTTCTTCTCTCCTGATGCCAGTAAGCAGCCAACGTTAGCGCTCCTAAAAACGCGGATATTTTCTATTATAGGCTCAATAAAACGCTCCAAATATGTGTACTTTTGTTGCAGTTATAATACTCAACGCCTGGCTCTCTCTTTGGTAGGTACATACATATATGTAATAACAAACGCCCGAGAGAGGAGCAAAAACCCGATGAAAATTGAAATTGATACTCACGACTCGCCTCAGGCGAGTGAATTCTCTAATTGATTGAATGCACATCGAAGCACGAAGTGGAGAGAAAGAAGCAGCAACTCACCTGGAACAAACATGAAAGAAACATTTAGATTTATTTGATTTTCATCTGCAGCAAATTAACAAGACGTAGCGGAATGAAGAGCCGACCGAGAGTGTGAAATATCAGTGACCTGGAGCGGTTTTGTGTTTAGAATTGAAGAGGGTTGCGTACACGCGCAATTAGCAAGCAATTCCGCCACCGCCGCCGTCGAACTAATTAAAACATTTTGCCCTCGTTTGTTCGTTCGTTTGTTTGTTTGTTTGCTGCTTGGTGCCGAAATCTTTTCACTGTTCTTCATCGAATCGCCGAAAATCTCATTAAAACAAAACAATTTGCCGCGAGCGAACGAGCAGAGCTGCTGCTTGCGCTTTTGCTGCGATTAAATCCGAACCGCTTGGAAATCAAGTATTTATTTTGTTTGCGCGAAATTAATTTCCCAAGTGAAATAGTTGCAAACAAGCTGACTGCAAGCTGCAGCCGGAGGAAGAAGGAACGTTCACTTCCCTTCCCTTCCCTTCATACAATGTTGGCAAGCGTCGAGCGCAAGATTCATAAATTCAAACATCCATTATGGACGAATGAAAAATTTAATGAAATTTATAATATGCATCTTGCGGTGCGCGTATAAGACGCGCCTCGCCTCGCCTCGCCTCTGCGCTTGGTGCATGCGGCTGCACATTCGGCGCCTTCGTCTGCCTGCTGCCTGCCTGGCTCCTCTCCTTCACCCATGTCGGATTTAATTGCGGCGATCCCGGCAATTGGATATAAACGCAATGATAGATCGTTGAGATGCCGTCTGGATCCGCGCGATGCTTAATTACTGCCCGTCTTGGATTACTGAGAAATTAATTTCTGCACAGCCCGGCCGAGCGCTCCCCTCGCTTTGCTTTGGAATGCTCAGATGCAAGCAGGCCGAGCGCGCACTACTACTCTCATGCCACCCACAATTTGTGGGTGTTGGTGTGATACTGAGCCCAAGACAGGGTTAAATTCCAAGTAGGCAACCAAGCCAACAGGGAGGCAGACAACAGAATACGCTACAAACACATCGATGCGATTTCGAATAAACGTCTTTCTCACTCTATATGCATTCAGGAATCCTTATCCTCATCTTCATCCCTTCGGTGTACGAAAATGCAGCAGCAGCGGCAGCAGCCAAGTTAGTTCCTCAGACGCCATCTCCATCCCACTCTGTCTCGTCTATTACACTATATATAATATTAAA
The DNA here is from genome assembly GCA_003054995.1 of Aleochara bilineata. NCBI lineage: Eukaryota > Metazoa > Arthropoda > Insecta > Coleoptera > Staphylinidae > Aleochara > Aleochara bilineata. The sequence goes on along the minus strand of NBZA01005575.1, from coordinate 17,729 downwards.
TATTGCATTATATTAAATTTTCCATCTGGATATTCTCGTTGTTGTATAATCCTGGACGAACGAACGTAGCTATTGAAAGTTTTAGTTTGCTGCTTAGAGCCACCAACCTCCTCTCTCCCTCTCTCGATCCTTCTCTACTCATTCTTCAAGTAGACTGATGGTGGCGGTAGTGGTGGCGGCTGTACAGCCGCAGTGCAAGCAACAAGGATGCGGCGACGATGGGAAACACGGCGATTCATTGTGGAAGTTGTTACGAAGCATTTATAATATCTTAAGATAATGGATATCGCTAATGCCGCACAGCACCACACCACACCACACCACCGAGCAGAATATACAGGGTTTTAATGTTACATCTTGATAAAAGTGGAAAAAATTTTAATGGGAAATATCCATGAAACAATAAATTACAACTTTACGCATTTACTTCCGGAAGATTTAAATCGCTCACTATTGGAGTAGACGCTGCCGCCGCTGCCGCCTCAGCGTGTTGTTTCTGATGCTGCGTGCAGTGCAAGTGAAGAAATATTTAGTGCTTCTTAATGTTTGCAACAGCCGTACGTACGTACAAGAGGCACATGCACGTAATGCGTTGCTTTCCTTCCTACCGACACCACCACCAGCGGCCGGCGTGGCGTCTCTAATGTTTGGGTAATTTACAATGCGCATACATCACTTATAAACTTTACTGATGTTGCCACCTTAACATTTGCCAGCGTCGTTATGATTAACTGGCTCGTTTACTTGGCGCAACTTTCGTCAATTAAGAAATGAGCCGCTTAAATGCGAAACTTTCAACTGCGCCCGCCATCCTTCAACCCCCCGGAGCGGGGCTGCTGCGTGTCTTTATCTTATCAAAATCTACTTTGCCACTCACTAGTGCTGGAGTTATACCAATATATACGTAGATAACAACAGCAACAACTTTGGTTTAATAATACTTACTTACTTACTTAACGTTTAAGTTAAATTAACTAACTATAACTAAACTTCAAATCAAACTTTCAATTCATTCTCAAGTCTCGACCTGGAATAGAATGGAATAGTATCGAGATATCGAGGAGTTGGGTACAGAAAAGCCGGAAATGATACACGTAACATAAAGCATGAGCATATGTGGCATCGGCGACGTTGAAGCCGACTGCGAGTGGCGACACCTATTCATCCCTCTTGTTTGATTCATATTTCATTCGCTATTAATAATGCAAGGCTGCAATAGTTCGTCCGTTCGTTTCGTTCGCGGGTGTACACCGTGTGAAGTGCATATTTTCGCATTGAAGTTGTCGTTTGGAAACATGAATCATACATGTTCAATACAGTTCGACACTTTGATAATGAAACGTTGGTCGCTCGCTGCTTCCTTTCCGCCGGCGCGGCGCGGGAGCTTGTTTTTTCCACCCGTATTTTATATTTATATTTTTTCCGCGCGTTCCGCTGCGGAATCCTTTTATTTTTTACTTTTTTTTTCTCACGCGCACGAACAAATAGAGAAACACTATTCGTTTATCAATGTGATGTGATGCGCCCTCGTATTTTTCACTGTACATACCTATAAGGCACCAACCATCAATCCATCCATGCATTCATATTCTAGCATTGCATTGCACTGCGTGGCGTTGCATTGCAGTACTGAATGTTTGTTTCAGATTTATGTTATACGCTCTGATCTGATGCGTCAACGAGAGATGTAATATAAACAGTGCTTAAATTATTCGACGCTGAAAAACGCGCATGGGTATTATCGACATCAAGTTGATTACATTCGTAAATATGCATCGCGCAGTAATAGTAATGAATGCGCCCACATAGTGTAGTTGCCCTGCTACTGCTGTGCAATATGCGCGAATTCGTAAATTATTTAAAACTGTTGCCACTCCACTCCATGGCACGCGGCACACAGCAAGCAAAGCAAAGTACAGCAGCACCAATAACTTTTAATATCGTCGAGCAAATTACTTAATAAATTCAAGCGTGACGAAGTGGAGTGCGCACGCAATAAAAATGTTCACACACCATATGTATGTTTATATTATCCTGTTGTCGCCCAGTGGCGCCCTCGGCCTCGTCCTTTACACGCAGCCTACTTACTACTCTACATCCACTCAAGTTTATTTCGCTCCTATGATGTTCGCATCTTATGCATGTGTTATTTCCGGAGCGCACGCGTTTTTATAAAGTAAAAGCGTTGACTTTGTTTGAGGACTATTACAGCTTGGCGCCGAGAAGAGAAACTTCTGTTTGCGTTATGCATGAAGGTGGGAGTTTTTGAGCCAAACTCGGGCGCAGATGAAAAACCTTGCCTTGGTTTTTATAATTTGCGTTCGTCGGGTTTTTCTAAAGTGACGAGAGGCGGCGTGGTGTGGCTCCAAAGTGGAGTGAAACATGCCATGAGTGAGGCAAACTTTGGGGTCGTCGCGCGCAGAGGATGAGTGTCAGTGTCGGCAGGAACGGCGTCCTTGTTGTCGCAGATGTTTTCTGTAATCTGCACGACATCAAAGGGCGAATGAGTGCGTCGCGGCATGTCGGTATGTGCGCGCGTCTCGACACGAGTCGAGGCAGGTCAGTAACAAAGCACAAAATGCTGCCGCTGCCACTGCCGCCAAGCGTCGACGTCTTTACACTTGCCATAACGTATTAAAATCTCGCACAGCGTTTTACATTTAAATCTGCTACAGTGATACCTCAATGGTGCATACGTATCTTAGCAAGACTTATTTACGAGTGCCGCATATGCAACAAACAACTATCTATTTAATATTTATTTCACATTTATCAAATTGAACGCTCCCGATAGGGAATTGCATTGCATTTTCGCCGCACATATGCATCTTTACACGCATCTCAGCCCAGTTCGTCTGCAGTATCCTGGATTTTACTCGTATTATATCTGTGTGCAACTGCAACTTCAACTAGGGTTTCGGCTTCATCTTCGTCTTGTTCGAATGTGGTTATTGCAAGACTCCTCTCCGCTTCACTTCACTCCTTCTTCCACCCACATCCACACCGCATCCTACGTACGAATGTAAGCCTTGCCTGCGCTTACATATAAATTTGTATTCTATATTTTAAATTAGAATATATGTATGACGGCCTTCTGCGCGGCACGGCACATATTTCATCTAAAAATGTGTATCTCTCGTTGGAAAAGTTTCGACCACCACCAGCAGCAGTGCACTGCGCCGCGTGCACCATTCGGAAATTTGCATATTATGTAGAAACTTGCAAATAACAGGAGTATCTACCCTCATTCGTTGCAAACTTTCTTCAAGAGGGTCGATTTGCTCTGCTCTGCTATGCTCTGCACTCGCAACTAATATCTTCGAATAAGAACTATCATATAAAAGTTGCAACCATGCATAGTCGTCCTTCAAGAAATCCACAAAAATACAAATAAACAACGAGAATAATTCACCTTACCTCAGCCAAGACTACAAATCTTGGCCAGAGTGTCATTATGCGTCTTGCAGACAAGAACAAGAACGGAGGAAGCAGCTTTATTTAGGATAACTTAACAAAACAATTATATGGTTAACGAGCTCTAACTTGAAGTTTAACGACTCGTTGCGAAAGGTGTCTTTGCCATTGTACGGGAGGAGAGAGTCGAGTCTGCTTCTGTACTGTTTGTGAATGCAGCGAAAGCTTCAGCTTCAGGTTAAGCATGAGCATGAGTTTCAACTACAGCATGTAAAAGCGCCAAACATACGCAGATAACTGCTAATGTCACGAGCTATAACAAATAAATTATACATACTGTCAACAGCAATAAATTTTAGCGACACAACGCGACGTCGACTATCTGCCTGCAATTCGAATAAATTGCACCCAAGCAAGATTGCGTCACATTCGAAATCAGCTCATCCCGAAAGCAGGCAGACAGGCAGACAATAAGAACTCGACTGGCTGCTGCACTTGAGTGAAAGGATGTGTGCTTACAATTTCTAAATAAGTAACTAGTTTAAGTAAGTGAATAACTAAGTAGAAATAAGTGATAGTATATTTCCCTCCAAAGGGTTAAAATGCGTTTTATACCAGGTTTTATACCTGTATTATTTTAATATAAAATGTAAAAAATGCATTGCAGTGCACTTGCAATTGCATCCAAGACGGAAGAAGCGTAAGCGCAAGCGCCTTTTCTTATTTGATAAATGGCGAACGCCAAGATGCAATCGATAGGAGCAATCATGATTTATTACATTCGCATTCCGCAGCAGAATTGGCAACGCACTTACACTCGCTCTCATCCGAACCACTAGCACTGCTTCTTTCTCTTCCATTACGAATATTTTTCCTCTTTGGACACTCGTCTAGCGCATGTTATGACGTTGCACAACATAACATAACGTATAAAAAATATACATGCACATTCATTCGTATTCGCGAAGAGCTAGTCAGTTCGGTAGTAGCTACTGGTACTGGTACTACTGTTACCCATGCAGTCAGTACAGTACTCAAGCGAAATTATTTAAAAACAAATTTATTTGACACCGCATGTTTGGCGCACCAAGCGTTGGCGGCGCTGGTGGGTATACATATTTTCGAGATTAATTTGCTAAAAAACGAGCACTTTTATTTTGATAAATAGTGAATTCGGCCAATGCGGCGGGCGCTCGCTTGGCGCGGTGGCGGTGCCAAACGAACCGGTTGACGCGTATAAATTTCCCAACAAATTACCCCGCAAAACAGCATGCTTTTTATACCGCAATGGCAGCCTCCAGCCTTGCAACAAACAGGAACAAAAAATGTGCACTGAGTGTAATTTACACTGTGAATTTAACGCCTTTTAAAATTTAAAAGCTATACCATCCTGCCTCTGGCGCTATCACCTGTAATTCCTCCCGCTCCGACCACAATTTGCCATAGCATAGCGCAGTGATGCAATATTTGAGAGATTCCAAGAAGGTTTTATTAATGCGTGAGCAAGGAGGAAGGAGGAAGAAGATGCGAGCACTCACTCCTTCACGCCATGCATCATTGATGAGATTATTTACTGTTTAGCTTGCCTAATAATGATGATTGTATTTAAATATGTACGAGTAATAAAACCCAATTTCCGAAGAGCGCAAATTTCGTTAAAACGTTTTCGGCCTACCCGGAAGGATAAGGATGGGATGGGCAGGGAAGGGAAGGTAAGGCACGATCCACTCAAGACGAACGTGAACATCTCTGAAGGACGACTGATAAGATAAGAGACGTGTAAGGACAAACACGAGAGGATGGAAGAGAAAGGTACGAATACGGGCCAGAGCGGCGTTAGTCTAATTTTATTTATGCACGCATCGACGTTAAGTAACCTCATCACGTCTGGAAATTAACGACGCAACATAAATCACAAGAAGACGGACCTAGGCAGGCGTCTAGTACATACAAGATGAAGCGGCGCGAGGCGCAAGTGTGGCGCGGCGCGGTGAATGAAGAAGGCACCAAGCACCAGACAGCAGAGAGCACAAGGCAGCAGCCCTTGTTTAATAATGCACTCGCTGGGCTTTACACTCATGCAAGTTTTATCGGTACGCAGATAGGTGTATGTATTATACATGCTGCATGTAAACAACATGCGGATGCGAGGGAGAGTGGCAGTCGCCTTACGTATGAATACACGGAATATGAAGACTCCTGTCACAAAGCACAGCGTTTTCCTATTTCTTCGTACAATGGAAAAAGTTGTATGTGCATACATTCAAACCATACCAAGGGTGTTACTTTCAAGACTCTATGTACTCTCGTCAAATTACACAAGATGCTTTATTTCTGTCGTAAAATAAAGCAAAACATAACATAACATAAAATAGAAAATAGAAAAGGGAAAATAGGAATACGTCGTTGAGCGTAATTATTTAAAATCAATTACCTATTGGTTTGCATTCGATGCCAGTTCTCGAACGGTGTACCAACGTACGTGTAGTACGTTCAATCGAGTAAGTGAGTGAGTGTAGTGCACGTGCAATTTGCCGCCCCCGATGCTACCACGTGTAAAATATATTAGGGGATTAATCTAATTCACAATTTAGAAGCGACCGCGCTTCATCCATTTTAATTCAGACAAATTGTGTTTGCTGCTAATGCAACAGAAATTGATAGAAATTAAGATTTACCTGCACTGGTTTCAGACTGATTTGAGTTGAGTGCTTACTTGAGTTGCTTATTGTTAGACTGACTACGATATCTATTGAAATTCCACTTGCAAATTGTATCAATTTTTAAATGCCAGTAGTACATATGTGAGTTGAATTGAATTTGAGCTGCATGCAATGCTGACAGAGGTTGCGAACACTCAACTTGAAGAATGAAAGACGAGCGAGCGCCAGGACTAGAGCCAGGCCAGGCCAAGGCACACACATTTATATGCCATTTACTGGAAGCGGTTAAAGAGTTATTGTACGCATGTATACTTATACGCTTTATGAGCTTAATATAAATGCATTTTTTGCTCTTCTTTAAGCAATGCAAAGCGCTCGCATTCGCGGTTCGTTCTTTCATTTACCGTCCCATTCGCTTCAATCTCGAGCACAACGCAACTCAACGCAGGCAACGTACATATGTGTATGTACTCGATGCGAATTGCAATGCATTGCATTCGCTACTCTCTTCTGCTCTTCTACTCCATTCTACTACACTTGCTTGAATTTCGTCTCCGCGCGCGCACTTCGTACTTCATTATGCTAGGATTGTTTCAGAGCTAAAAAGCTCCACATTCCGAGACCACCTACGTTGCAAGTTTTATAACTTTACATTATTGTGTACATACTTCAGCAAACAATTACGCGAAAACTCGTGAGGCTCTCCAGGCAGCCGCGCGCGCGTATAAAAGAATATTACATGCATGGTGGCGGTGGCGATGGAGGCGGCGGATGACGGATGAATGAATGGAATGGCATCATCATGCATGCTTGCCGCATGCATTTTTCGCATTTTTATTATTATTACGTTAATCTCTCGACATATGCGCATGCATATTAAATGCGCTAAACGCTCAAGACTGCAAACGTTAAATGCTAAATACTTGATCGCGAATGGCGAATGGCAAATGCTTGTAAAGTCCCACAAAACCCATATTAGAACAATAAGAATGACGAATGGAAGAAGGAAACTCAACTCAACTCGACTTGCAAATTCATTCAATTTTTTCACATTCATCGTCTCTTCCCCCAGGATTTATTCATTTCAGTTCTGGTTCATGTACATAAATTAAATTAAATTATAAAGAATTTAACGCACCTGAAATACCTACTTGATATTTTAATTTTAGACCTAGTACCTATGTACCTGACGAGAGAGAAATTCAATTGTATAATTGTAAAATAGCAACACGTTAAACCCAAAATTGTTTCGCGGTAAATAAACCGGCACCACATTAGTGTGCATTGAAAACTTTGATGATAACTTTAATGAGCAAGCAAAATATTAGTTCGGGAGTATAATAAATAGATAAACGAACGAACAAGCGAACAAATGGCAAACCACAAACTCGCGCCCACCACGCTCGCTCGGACACGATACGGATTAGAATGAATTAATAATTATCAACGCCATTATTAGTATTAATGCCAATTTGTAAACAAGCCGCTGATTCGCATCCAACACCACCCGTGCGCCCGCCCGCCCGCCACCCCACACAGCACAATGTAAATTGGGCTTAAATAACAATTGCAATTGATTGAATGACTAATACCATAAATAACTATAAAATTGCATTCTTCTCTTCCCGTGCACGCAATAGTTAAGTAAACATGTTTGCCAAGAAAGTAAACAATAATAGCGAAGCAGGGTAGCAAGTGATTGTGGCAAAGAGAACCTTAACATGTAGGTACACATGTGCATAATTGATCGCAATGAAATTAACGAATGAATAGTTTATAAAGTTGATCAGATTATTAATATTAGAGTGGTAATAATCTGCAATCCGCACCGAGACCGCTTCGCTTAGCTTTTCCACTACACCGTGTGCCCTGCACAGATACTATACTAGTCCAATAGTAATAGATGCGTGCTCAACTCAACTCGATGCGGTGGTGGTTGTATTGTGTTGTTGTGCATTGAAGTAGTATATTGTTGATTAGAGTTAATAATGTAAAAGGTAGTTAGAGGGCGGTCGGCGCAGCGCAATCATTGCGCTAGAGAGCAAGCAACTAGATTGCTGGTATGTGGGCGGCGGCAATACACATGATTGTATTAGGATTGTACCTCTGCACCCACTTTTGACCGATACACGCGTACAAATAAACTGCAAAAGCGTTAGAATAAAAATTGAAATCCCTGAAGGACGATCTGGCAAAAATCGCACTTGGAATTTGATACAGTGATAGTGACATGGTGGTGTTATTGAACAAATCCCGGCATCCCCGAGCGGTTATTGCAGATTACGTCGCGCATTGATTGTATTAATTCTGGAAATTATAAAGCGCCGGCCCCCCATCAGCATACAGACCTGAACCAGATAGAAAATGTGATTTTAAATCTGCGAGATTGCACTTGCTTGGTACCTTGTGTACCGTCAGATTTTGACGCGCGCGCGTTGTTGTAAAGTTGCCGCCGCCTGTGCTCCAGCCTTGCAGCAGCATACATATGCATGGAAACATTGATTGCCAATTTACAGCTCTAATATATTAGTCCCTGATTGAGTTTTGCTGTAAAATAGGAATAATGCTGACGTACTGTGTACGCCGCTCCGTTCGTTGGTTCATTCGTCTCGTCATTGCCGCCACCGCCGCCGCTGCCACTACCTTCGCAACTGCCACTAACGCGCCTGCTCGTTGGCGCATTATTACAGAGCTTAAACTTTGATTAATTCGACGGTCGAATTGCGACGCAACCGAATATACGTCTTCATTTGCGCCCCAGCCTGATTGAGAGAGATAGGCGGCGGTGGATATTGTCACCTCTCGTTCACCATCGACCCAATCCACCCATCCAGTCAAGTGTCTACAATGCAACGGGGACAAATCTACACTGACATATTTGACTCCCTTAATTGTGAAATGTTGCTTTAGTTAAGTCTCTTACCAGTAGAACCGCTGATAAGTCCTTGGCATTTTAAAATCCGGCCATACTTTTGTACTTACAGGGAAAGAGCACATGAAACATTTACATTTAACAAGGTGTTATTAAGGTGGAAACTGGTAGCTGAACGTTAATCAGATATTGCTCTGCTCTGGGAGTAGAACGACGACGATGCGTCGAATGATTGTTACGGTTAGGTACTCTTGTTGCTGCTGGGATATGTCGTTTACTAATCGAGTGCCCATTCGACCGAAGCGACGCGCGCCCATAAACATGCACACGAACACGATGAAGAACATGAGCATCATCATGCGGCTGCCGCTGCCGCTGCTGCAGCAGGAGCATAACAACGCGAGATAAAATCAACGAGCGCACGGAATGCGCTATGCGACTGCGACTGGCGCTCAGAGTCTGGGTCTGGTCCCAGGTTCCTGGTCTCTCTGTTGCTCTGCATTTCTGTGCTATTTAGTCCAGCAACCAACGAACCAACACGGAACAAATGCATGAATGAACGCCAAAGTTGTTGTTGTTGTTATTGGCTGCGGTTGCGATGTGAGTGCAGACGATTTCACGCAATGGGACGCACGATCAACGTTCTTGCGCCTCGCGGACGCTAATAACACTCTATCGACACCGGAGATGGACGCAATGAAAACGCTAATGTGCCGTGCATTTAAACACGAAATCTACCCAAACACGCCACACGCCAGCACCGTTTTATCAGATGGCCCACACAGGTTCACTATGTTACTGGGCCTCGGGCTCGGTAGGGTAATTCAGTAGCCAAAGAGCGGAGTTGTAACACGAGCCATTAGGCTAACCGATTATGTCATATTAAGTGACCTAAACAACTCAAAGCTATCATCATTTTCCCGTCCGACAAGTCAGAAGGTAATTTGTCCCCATTGCTGATTTTCCAATTGAAAATTCATCTGGAAAGAACGTTCCATTCCATGTTGATTTTCCCAACAACCCAACCAAGAAGCAAGCAAGTGTATAAAATCGTAAGATGTTGAACACGTTCAAGCATCGGTGGGAGAGCAGACTCGTGAATGCCGAGTCCTGTCTGCGATGTCTTGTTGTAAACTTTTGCGTGCACGATTTTCCCAGCTGGCAAGCCAGCCAGCCAAGGTGTCGGTTTAAAGCGGATGTGATGTTCCGCGATCCGAACCGAGATTTTCCTCCTTTTCCCTTTGGTGCCTGTTTCTTTGACGCTACTCTGCTCTGGAGCAGAAGAGTAAGTGAGCGAGCAAGCAAGCGAGCCTTTCACATCCGACCGATCCTGCCGCAAGTGGCGTTATACATCTGATACGAGCATTTGTACCGAGACCAGAGCAGCAAAGCACAGGCCAAGGAATGCCAGACATTGCGTTGAACAGCGGACGCGCGCGTGGTGGTGCGATCTCGATTGAGAGGCGACGAGCGTACGGCATGGAGGCACGCAAAAAAGAAGAAGAAGATGAAGAAGGCGCCTGCCGAGAGGATTATAAGACTTAAATCGGCGGAACTGGCTGGCATTTTGCATCCCGGCATTTTGTCCTCGTGTCAGCGCAAGTAAAGGATCTTTGCACTTTGGCCCTCTTTGCAACTTCATACTTTTTTGTTGGTCGTCTTTCAACGATTTTGAATACTGCCATTTATTATTGTCGCAGTCATTTTGAAATACTGTTTGACCATTCGAGCGATTCTAACGAGCAATTTGGGCAAATTGCGTGCACGATGCGTGCGCAAAACGAGAGATAGCGAGGTACGAATAACGTCGTTATTAAAATAAAGTAGTTTACATTTTTATTGAGTACTCCAGCCAGTAACATCGCGCACGAAACGCACTCTGGCTCTCTATAGATGTTATGAAATTAAAGGCGGCATTCGGCGATGTGGATGTATGTGCAAGGATAACGAATTCCTCATAGGTTTTTCCAATATGCTCACAGTAAGGGTGACTTGACGGAGATCTCCATGTCTGTGTTCGCTACTGCCCAATGCAATATCATAATACTCATACCCAAACCTACACAAATACGTATGGATGTATATTGAAAGAACGAACGACTATTTGAAGTTGGCTCGTTGTGTATACAATATGAGCACATTTATAAACAAACGTAATGTAGACTTTTATTATGTTATATGAAAAGTTTTTATGCGCTGCCTATTGGATGTGTTTTTCCATTACTTGTGCTTGGTGCTTGTGCAGGCGGTGGCAGTGGAAGTGGCGGTAGCGGTGATCAGAATTGCACCGAGAGTATCCCGAGTTTATGAGGCCCGTTCGGGCTGTATATTGCGTTGGAGCACATTATAAAATGTAAAAACTACCAACCGACATTGTATGTTTTTTGCACTGGCTGCCTTCCTTCAGCCAACCGCCTTCGCATCAATCGCTCCACTCCGTTGGCGTAATAGTGCCAGACACGAAAACTTTTATTGAGTATAACCGGGCACCACATTGACGATACCGGCGAGAACCAGCCACCACCCAACCCAGCCGCAATAAAATATTTTTATAAAGATTTCTAATTTCAGGTGGATTCTCCTCGCCGGTTATGAGGAAGTATAAGCCTCCCTTCGATATACGACTAACAAAACAAAACGTGAAGAAGTAAGTGAATGACATAAATATTTCAAGCATTTTATTTGCAAGTCAATATTTCTATCTGCTTTGCTTTGTCAGAACGATTCGAACGAATGGCAAAGTGCAGAGAGTCTATAATCAAATTTACACATTTTGAGAGAAAGCGTCGATTGAGTCTTTTGCTTCTTTGCACTTTTTAGCATGAATTTATTCACTTCTTTAACCGCAAGCAAAAAATAGAATTCGCGTATCGTTGTATTAAATTTTCCTTCGTCGCCTGCTCTCCTCCATTGCCAGTCAAGTCGTCCTTTGATATTCAATATTTCATTTTTACGATTTTTACATTTGTAGCAGAGAACGAGGGTACAGGCGCTCTTTGAACCGGATGAAATTCTTTTATATAAAGCGCTCTAGCCAGCCAGCCAGCGAGCCAGCTATGCGAGTCAATTAATATTGCCATCTATAATGCAATTACAACTTTTGAGCGTCTCGTAATCAAATCAAACATCGCATTCAAACGTCGAATGAATATGCCAGACGTCGACGCGATGAACTGACTGGATGGATAGAGATTATCTATGAATTGATTGAATGCCGAGTTGAGTTGAGTTGAGGCATGTTGCGCATTGTTTATATCTCTGCACAAAAGTGTGGTGGGTACGTATGAACGTACATACAATAGTAAAAAATGGCGCAAAACGAACGAATTTTTTGTATATCAAAAGCCGAATTATAAATATGTATTTTGTGTTCGATTTTTTTTTTTGTGTTGGTTGGTGAACTCAGTCAATTCGCCTGCTGCCAATCGCGAGGGGTGAGGTTTCCTGTATTGCCGAGCAGCGGCTACCGACGGTGTTTTCGCGTTTTTATAATTTTTTCCGCGCATTGTTCCTCCAACATTCGCTTACAGACAAATAAACTGACATTGTTTTTTCTGCAGCGTTTTGGATGAGCGAATGCAACATTTGGAGATATTTGATTGAAATTGGTTCATTCGTTCGTTCGTTCGTTCAGTTTTCGAAATGCTCCTCTTTCTCTGACTCTGCCTGCTCTGCCCGTTCGTCCGGTCGTTCGTTATGCCACTATTCGAACAGAAACCAATCTGGCGATGCATTCACAACGCGACCGGGCGGCCAAATTTTCGGCGGCCGAGGCCTGTAGATTGTGATGCAAAATGCATCAGAGGTATACGAGTATGCATGTACGTACACTTTTTCGCATCGGAAAATATCAAATATACTATGACTCTGCCTGCCTGGCTGCCTTCACATCCGCTTTCGTAGTCACTCGAAAGTTGCAATTCGACTGATAGATACCTACACTCATCCTGCCACCGAAAATGTTCCCCTGACATCCGAAAAAATCTGCATATGCAGTTGAAATACAAATAGAAAAAAGCTCTCAGTGTGCGGAAAACTGCAGAAGCCTGCGTGGTGAAAGATGATAAACAAAACTTTTGCACACTGAATTGAATCCATGTAGAGAGCAGTGCATAATAAAATAACGCGGCGGCGATTATAAACTTGTATCTTTAATGGCTTCAACTTTATCGCTTATCGCTTGCGCTTTTCTCTGTTTCCTCCAGATCCAAGTTACTCAAAGCTGCGAATTTATTTGCATACACCAGCAGCAGTTACACCGAGATGGAGATGGATATCTCACTTCACTCTCTATGTGGGTACTTGTGTGAATGTATTGTTCGTATTGTTCTTGCTTGAATGTTACAGCATTCAATTTTCATTGACTTGTATTTATATTTATACTACACCGGCGTGAATATGAGTAAGAAAAGCGCGAAATAAAAGTACATCCCCGATGATAAAACCGTTCGTTCCTTCGTTTCATTTTCATTTTGTTGTGCGTTGTTGTTCCTTCCTCTACGAGCAGGCACAGGAACAAGCGCAAGCGTCTTTAAGTTTAATATCTTATATTTATTATCCCCATTCCAACAAAATAATTTAATATTCTCGGTAATAAATTTCGGATTAGGGTTTATAGCGCCATAAAAATGATAATTTATAACAAAATATCCAAATTCATTTCACATTGCCAACGCTCCTTCTTGCGTCTTTTCTTTCGTGATTATAGACGACTTAAAAGAAGAGGAATTAAGGAGCAAGCTTAACAAAGCCAAGCGCTTTAATTTGATTCACTATTCGATTTAATTCGTTCGTTTTTTATATGAAACCTACTAAGCCAACCAAATAAGATAAATAAGTAATAAAATGTAATTAAAGTTCCTTGATAGGGCGTTTTCTATAAAAAAAAAGCCAAGTTATAAGAATAGTCGTTATCTGATCATTTATCAAGTCATTATTATATTTGAATAACCCCTCTATAGATAAGAAAACAGAAGAGAAATAAGAGAAAAAAAGCAAAGAGAAGAAGAAATAACGGCTTTAACCACACCCAGAGACAAAACGTAAAGCAACTCCTCGGCCAGCATTGTACGTTTGTACGATATATTGTATGGTGTTGGTAGTGTTGGCCCCGTTTTGCCACCGTCTGCGTTAGTTTTATTATTAATGCGATACCAATCTTTAATAAAAATTATGATGTGTTCTACCACTCTATGAGTTCATTGCTATATTTACACGACCAACGATATACGACCTACAACCTCCTATTAGTCTTACTAGAAGTATAGCTTTGGAGTGTGTAATATATTTTAATTCTGATGTAATTAGCTAAAAAGAAAATTACAGCGCGAGGTCGAACTAACAAAGCGATGCGTACGAGTAAAGAAAAGCTATAGTAATGGTGGTTGGTGGCAGTGGTGGCGGCGCCCTATTATAAAATCGAATCTAATGAAATTTAATTTAACAAAGAGGCGGCATAAATCCATATGCATATATTCACCACCACCACCAGTGTGCGCCTACAATGAAAGCCAATTAATAAGATTTTCCATCCAAGGTGCGGCGCTTATTTATGTTAATGGACTGCCACAAATTAATTTTTTCTGATTTTAATCCGAATCTTATTTTAAATCTGCTTCAGTTGCCTTGCCTTTTTCGAGAGTAATAAATATCATGTGGCTGTGTGGCTGTGGGTTCAAAGCAGAAGCCCAACAAGTTGTTTGCAAATCGCGACAAGATGAACACGTCTGATATCCGTCGGGCTGACAAGTGATGTCGAGTTTGCTTCTGCTTTTTCACCTCTTTTCTCGTCTTGCTTCTCATTTCTTGTTCCTTTTCTGCCACCCTGTGGCTGCCGTGTTTTCGTTCGATTCGCGTGTTGACAAGGCAAGGCAAGGTATGTACCTTCCAACAGGAACAGACAGAACCCTCCAAACTGCCGGATTTTTGGTGGAAATTCACCGCTTCTCTTTGCTTCCCAGCCACCGATTGCTGGATTAAGACACCCTCTTCCTTCTGCCAGACGTCAAATGAAATATGACCCGATTCGCAAGCATCCACAGGCACACTCTGACACCCACCACTTAACTTATCAATGCGCAAATATGGCAGCAATCCACCAAGCCTTAGACGAAACAAAATGAAACTTTTGCGCCAAGTGATAAGACGCTGCGCTGCGCGGCCTTAATGAGCTTCAACTTTGTTAAATTAGTTTATTCATCCACTCAAGTTTGAGTAAATTAATGAAGAATAATCAAGGAGTTGCCTCACATATTGACTCAATTGACTTTTGACTCAAATTGTTCTGTTTGGCAATCAGAATTCATACCACAAAATAAAACAAAACACAATGCAATTCAATGCAATTCAACGTCGTCAAATCGTGGTCGCTTGAGGGATTGATACAAATTATAAGTAACGATGTTAGAGTGATGCACAGCAAATAAATGCATCATAACTTACCGACTGCTGTGCTGCAGTTTTGCGGAATCTGAGTGAATGAATGAGTAGAAGCGAGCGCAATTTGATTTTACTTAATCATGAGAAAAATATTATTTTTCCTCGGGGAATCGCAGCGCAACAACAGTTTCGCAAGCGACGCGACGCGTAACTTCTTCGCTCGCAAGTATCAAATAAATATACTGTAATTCAGCGTCACGTAGAAGCAAATAGAAGTAAACTTGAAAGACTTACTTACGAGTAAAACAGCATCTCTCTAACTCGAGCTCAAGCTCGAGCTCTTGCCATAAGAGAACGAGATAAATTCTCATAATATTTATGAAGCTTAAACTTCACCAGCAGCCTCCAAGTTAATATATTTATATTGTAATTTATAGTGGTTTATGGTATGGCAACTGCTTTTATACTTATATTCATTATGCCCTTAGATTTTTCATTTATAATCAACGCGCTGTGAATAAGTTTACTTATAATAAATTAACTTACCAAACACTCATCAAGAATTTGTAAGGCAAATAAATTTAAATAGAGGCCCAGACTCACCTGAAACAAGAAGATAAAGATTATAATTTTATTCATCAGTTCTCTTCTTAAATCTCTATTTAAGAAGACTAAGGAGAACGGATTCAGTCATTTCTTGGGCGAAATGGAGAAAATAAAAAGTAATGAATAAATCATAAATGAAATTTATATGGCGCTGAATTAGAAAATGTGCGAAGAAAGCAAAGAAGTTGCTTTGCAATTGTTGCACAGCCAGCCAGACAGACGGCGGCGGTGGCGGCGGCGACGGCTTCGGGCATCGGGGGCGCTTATCTCTTCATCCCTATTGCGGGTGGCCTGGGGCGGCCGTCGCCGGACGCGTCTCGAGATCGTTATATACTTTATCAAATATATTACAGCAAACTTAAGCTTTAAAGACTTCTTTTACATAATTTATAAATAAACATTCATAATGCACATTATACGGCTGAAGCCGGCGGCATAATCAGATGCAAATTGTGACGTCAGTGGACGGAATTTAAATTTTAATGTGCCACCCCACCCCCGGTCCCTTATTCTGACTCTGCCTCGGCCTCAGTCACCACTCGTTGGTTGTCTTATCGTTTTTTATACACTGCGTGGTGGCTCTTAAATTTTATTCTTGCTTTTAATGACTCCGTTTTTTTTGTTTGTTCATTTCTAGGCTAAAATTTTCGGGTGAATGTTGGCGTTTTGATGATTTTTGAATTGCATTGTCACATGATACACAAGGCTCGCACCCCCTTGACCATCAGACAACGCAATACAATGCGTCTGATTGCCCACCCCTTCAACTTACTACCTTAACGAGATTTTTGAATATATACGCGAGCAATAAAGGGTTGGAGCTTTTTTGATTAATGCATTACTGGTTCGAACGCTCGATAACACCCACTCGACCCGGGCCAACATCGGTCCGCGCAAATTTTCCCAAGTTGAAAACGCTGGCGCTGGGCTGGTGCGACGGACTAGGAAAGTATAGATATTTGTTCTTATATTTTACTTATAATTCGTACGTACGCCGTTATTAAATTTGCTGCCGGCGCGGCGCCCGAAAGAAACGCGCTGCGAGGCAAGTGCAGTGCACTTCTTAATAAATTAAATTGATTACGTCTTGCTTCCTTGTTTTCTCCGCGATTTTCTCTCCTTGAAGCGCTTCTTGGTGGCGCACTCAGCGCACCAACAGCTGGCAGGCTAGGAGCGAGTCTTAGCATTTTTACAAAAGAACTCTGCGCGCAAAATTATTTTTAATTAAGTTAATTAGAGTTGATTTATAGTTCGTGATAAAAATATTAAATTAAATTAAAGACAGCGATAAAATTTTGCCTTCGGCTCGCGCTTGCGCTTCGGCTCGCCAAGGAAGGAGGAAAAACTTGCCGCCGTCCGCAATACGCGCTCTGTTCGCGCCGCATACCGTGTACAGTGGCTGTTCATCATTTAAATTGGATTACGCCGTTAATTATAAAAATTGAACTTTTTGCTTCCGATTCGTTCGCCCATTCGTCGGCTGTTCCACCTCTTACTGGGATGCGAGAGAGAACCAGAGAACAAGAGGAACAGAGAATAGGAGGCGGCTGATGAAACATTGGAACAAACCAAAGTTATCCAGACTAGGCTATCAATATCGCGCGAATGCAGAAATGCACCGACAGAAAAAGTGTAATTAATTTTTGAGATGGATATGTAAAATATTGGAAGCCGCCCCCGGAACGCGCATGTAAGCCTATAGGAACGAACGTGCGATTGGAGAATAAATCTACACGCAGCGAGCCGCCGCACACTGGCCGCGGGCTTGCCAACCGCCATATGACGGATTTGAGATA